>CAUYLG010028215.1:0-58528 GCA_963573385.1 Cacajao melanocephalus
TCCTTCCTGTCTCCATTGTTAAACACAATTATTGGCATAATAGAGGTTTTTAATACCCATTTTTAGACTGCATTCTAGCCTGGGCAGTAGAACAAGAATCCTGTTCTCTCTCCCTCTTTTTTCTTCCTCTTTCTTTCTCTCGTACATTCTTTTTTTTTCTTTCTTTCTTTCACTCTCACTTTCTTTCCTCTCTTTTCCTTTCTTTCAAAAAAAAAAAAAAAGACGAAGAAACTATATCATTTATACATTGTTATAATTGTAAGGCTGGTCGTAGTGGCTCATGCCTGTAATTCCAGCATTTTGGGAGGCTGAGGCAGGCGGATCACAAGTCAAGAGATAGAGACAATCTGAGCCAACATGATGAAACCCCTTTTCTACTAAAAATACAAAAATTAGCAGTGCATGGTGGTGCGTGCCTGTAGTCTCAGCTACTCGGGAGGCTGAGGTAGGAGAATCACTTGAATTCAGGAGACAGAGGTTGCAGTGAGCCGAGATTGGGCTACTGCACTCCAGCCTGGTGTCAGAGTGAGACTCCGTTTCAAAGAAAACAAAAAAGAAAGAAAAGAATTGTAAAATGATATAATACTCTGGAACTAATTCATCAGTTTCTTTAAAAAGTAAATGTATACTTACCATATGACCCAGCAATTGCACTCCTGGAAATTTATCTCAGAGAAATGAAAACCTACATGATCATAGCAACTTTAATTCTAATAGAGAAAAACTGGAAACATCCAAAATGTTGGACAGATGAATGGTTAAATAAACTGTGGTATATCAATATGATGAAATACTACCAAGAAATAAAAAAGAATATACTTTTGACACATGCAATAACTTGCATAGATCTGAAGGGCATTATGCTTAGTGAAAAAAAAGCCAATCTCAAAAGGTCACATAGTATATCATTTCATGTATATAATTTTAATAAAATAATATACAGATAGAAAACAGATTAGTGATTTCCAGAGATTAGTCATGGTAGGGGAATGTGGGATGAATGTGACTATAAAATGAGAGGAAGACAATTTTAGTGATAGAAGAATTGTATAACTTAATTGTAATATTGGTCACATTAATCAACACGTGATAAAATTGAAATAGATAGACCTGTGCATTCACATTGTACCAGTATCAATGCCTGGTCTTGATATTGTACTAAATTATACAAGATGTAACTCTTGTAAGAAACTGTATAGAATGGCACTTAAGACCTCTCTATATTTGAAATTTCCTATGGATCTATGATCTTTTCAAAACAAAAAGCTAAAAAATACTAAGTGTTCAATAAATAAAATAGTAGTAACTACATTTTATCCAATTCTTACCACATAAAAATGCATCACATACATTAACTCATATAATTCAATCTATAGCAGAATCATATTGATGCCATTATTATTCCTAATTTATAGGCTAGTACCTTGTTCAAGGTCACATAGTTAATACGAGGAAAGGTTACTATTTCAGTTCAAGCAACCAGCTCCAAAGGATGTGCTCCCAATCAGCACACCACTGTGTTTCTCAAAAATAATTCTGAATGGAAGGAAAGAAAGGAAGTAGGGAAGAAGAGAGGAAAGGAAGGAAGGAAAGAAGGAAGGAAGGAAGGAAGGAGGGAGGGAGGGAGGGAAGAAAGAAGGAAGAAATGAATACAGAAGTGAAATGACTTGATCTTTCCGAAGACTGTAGTTTTCAGTGTTCATCTGAGTTTAACACTTGAAAGAGTACCTTTTATTCCTTAAATAATATCAGTTTGTGAATGTAAACACACCTTTTTCAGCTCCACTTATTCTGCAGAAGGACACTTCCATATCAAGGATTAACACAATATGCATCATGGGTTCAAAAATTTCAATTTGCAGCTATCTTTAGCAAATAACGAGAACCACCTGCACTGATTGATGTGGAGATTGAAAGTAATTGATCCTACAATTGAGAAGCTTTTTGAAACATGAAATTAAACAAGATGATATTAAGCATTCTGAACTTCATCAGAATGACACATCAAATGTGTTACTAGCTCTTCATTTTTCTTCATATTTTATAAAGAGCCTTGACTGGCAGAATGGAACAGAAATAGAAGCTAAAAGACCTAGATATTGATGTATTGATCAAAGACACACAGCTGATTTACTTTGTTATAATAAACATTTTATGTGGTACATGAAGACTTTGATTCCTTGCCAAATGTCATTTGTAGGTGAGCAATTATTAATAGGATTGTAAGTCTTAATATGCAAAGATCACCATTAATAAAAGTAGATTATTGTAAAGTGAGTTAGCAATCATTTTACTTATGTATAAAAACTTATACTATTTCAGGTCATTTTCTTATTGTTTACTGAAAAAATAAGTCCTTTATAAGTGCAGTTAAATATTACCTAATTTTCACATCAAATTTCATTTTAAATGAGGCTTATTCTTCTTAATTTACTGATTTTAAAAAGCTAAATTTCACTGGGAATCTATTATTTGTTTAAGACTAGGTAACAATCTAAGACAAGACCCAAAATTTGTTATTTTCTTTATTTCCAGCACACAATGTTTTCCATCACGCTATATTACACCTATCTAAAGAAACAACGTTTCTTTAGCAAGACAACTGAAAAACATGAACATTGGTTTACTAGAAAGGTTTTTTAATATTCCATATCATTTACAACTATTTGCTTATTTCCAGGTATAAAATGACATTGATTCAATAGAATTCTTCCACACTTGCATGATATTCAGCTATACCACTAACTCAGGCACCATTCATATGGCTCCAGCATTAAACCAATATCTGACAAGAGGGTCTAATGTGACCTCCCAGTTGAATAAGAAAACAGGCATTTTGTGATTTGAGGAAGACATCCTGTTAATTTTCAAATGTCCACAATGTGATACAAAAGAAAAACCAAAGAATTCAGTCTAGTTAAAAATACTGCTACTATTTCTTGAAATGCATAAAGCTGTAATAAGTATGATTCCAAAATCTGGGGATAAGGTACAGAAAATGGCATCTCCCGATAAAATCTTGGACATATTTGCCAATAAGGAGCACAGTGAAATATGACAAATGGTACAGCAACTTTTAAAAATTGCTAATAACTCTTTATCTCAGTAATAATATTTAAACACTGATTCAATCTGACATAGATGAACATAATATACCTATTCTGAAAGACAAATAATATGTATCGATATTTATATTATATTTAATACAATTCACGGAATATAGAATTATAGAATTGTACATATTTACCTAGTAAATATTACCCCAACTTTGTTTCTCTAAGCTTCAAGAGAGATTTCTTGGATAAAATGAAATTTTGTAAGCAATGCTAGCAGAAATAAAAGACAATTTAAGAGATTATGGAGAAAAAAGCATATTTTAGATATAAAATACAGCTTGAGAAAAGCTTAGGGGCAAGAAGTAATGCATCCCTGGCCAGTGTAAATGAACCATTTAGGCAGTAAAATGTGTCCAATCATGTGGTGAGTCTATCATATTCTCTTTTAAATATCTAGACAAGTTATTTCCAACAGCCACATGGAGGCCTGAGACACTAGGTGTTCACCTAATGTAAGCCCCAATATAAGAGCTGAGGTCAAGTAATTGAGTGAATATGTCCATCAATCAATAAGCAAATTAGAATAAACTATCACACATTCTTACCCTCATCCCTTTGCTGCATTAACTGAGCAAACATCTCTCTCTAACTATATAGGAAAACTTTTAGTACTCAAATAAAAAGATAAAATTAATAATGTGCTTGATGCTATATGAAAAAATGAAGCAATGTGTATCAGGCTTCTTCAAATATATGCATATTGCAATCAATCTTATAAGTAGATTTACTCTCAATTATAAGAGTTAAAAGCAAAGGAATTATTAAAGAAAATCCTTTTACCCACCCTATACAAAGTTTGGTTTTATTAACTTTCCTGAAAGGATTTTTTTAAATTTTATCAAAATTTAGTATTACAACTGTTGCTATATAGTGATTGAATTTTATATGTTCAATGTAATCTAAATGCTTTTCAAACATATTATTTCCATTTATATTGTGTTTACAACTATCAAGACAAATCAGCTTTCTTTCAATTCTGGAGATAGGTACTATTATTCTTTTCATATTGCTCATGATAAAATTGAGGAGCAGAAAGGTTGAGAAACTATCCATGATTTTTCACCTATTTAGTGGTAGACTAGGCTTCAACACAATTTAGCCTTAAAGACCAATTTATTAACCCCTCTGTTACATTTTCTATTAGATCTTCAGTTATTTACATGCAGAAAAAAAGGTATGAGAAGCATTAGATAAAATATTACCTGTTAAACAAACTGATATAACAAACTCTAATATGTGTAATGTGAACAAATATTCTCTGAAAATAAATTTGGAGCAAAGAGACTTTATTCTAGTGAACAGTTTGAAAACCTGGAAAATGAAGCCTTTGGTGTAAACCAAAGGTGTGTTCCAGAAAACAAAGGAAAGTTTCAGGCTTTACAGCAAAACTTTCTACCCAGAGTCCCAATCGGTTCCATTGATACCAATCAAGGATTCAGACTTGCTCAGTTCCAGTGAGTTGATACAGCTGAGGCCTGATTGGTCAAGCCAGATGAGCTCTGATTGGTTGGTTCAGGTGAGCTCTAGTATTTCCAAAGTGGAACAAGAAGTATGAGTTGTCAGGAAACTCAGAGCACATGTGTGACCTCTAGTTAGCAAATGGCCACTTGGTGACTGTCATAACTAAGCTCTTTTGAATCTTTCATTCACATGAATGGACCAGACTGGAAACTTCAGCAGAAAGTTTTTCTATAAAACATGAAACACTCCTTTGTTTTCTGGAACATACCTTTGTTTTACACCAAAGGCTACATTTCTTGAGGTTTTAAACTGTTCACTGAAATAAAATCTCTTTACTCCAAATTCTTTTCAGAGAACATTTCAAATTTAGACACAATTAGCCACATGGGATCCATCTTGAAGGATTTGCTCTTTCAGATTCATATTTGTTTGTAATAGTAATTCTCACACAATGCAAACATATTGCTGTACAATAGTTCAAAGCTGGTGTTCCCTATGAGTAGGTTTATCTTCTTAAGGAAATAACACAGGACCCCAGGATTCTACCATTTGATGCCTCTGCTGTCTTTTTCTAATATAATTGCTTATGATTATCTTCATCTAGCCCATAGAATGGTGGAAAAGAGTGGAAATGAGACATATCTGTCTTTGAAAGCCTTGGCCCAGAAATCATTGGTACACATCATTTTCATGCACACTCCATTGACAACAACTTGTGACGTAATCACACATACCTAGAAAATGTACACAAGTTGTGTGCAAAAAAAAGGAAAGTGACTTGGGGGAACAATCAAGATCCTCTGCTATAAAGAATCAACTAACCATGAGAAGATCGAATGATTGGTTCAGTTTAGAAAGTTTAGTGAAATTGATAATAAACAATAACAAGGTAAGCACACATTTTAAAAACTATAATAAGCACTTAACATTAGTGCTAATTTCCAATTATCACATGCTTTAAACTTTCTATATTAAAACTCTGAATTACATTTTAGGTAAATGCTAACATATATTTAATGTTGCAGGACTCTGGTGAGGATACATTGAGCCTGACTTTTGGCATATACTGATGAGCTCTGATTTCCTTTGAACATGATTAAGTTAGTTGATTTTGTTTGGAATTCTCATTAGAATGTATAATTGAAACAATTTTCTCCCCATATATAGTGACTTAATTAAATGAAGGTTATGAGCAAATGTTTGACATATGCAGGGTAAAGCATACTTTTCTACAACAGGCACTCAGATGTAAAAGAATAAAAAATCCTCATATCAGAATACCTGGTTTAGAAGAGCCTCATAACTTCATAAGATTGACTTAAAACAAATTATTCTATCTTCTTCTGAGGAGCATTGGAATAGACAACAGAGTTTGCATTTTTAATATGACAGTGAATATTATCATCATGGGTCAGTGTAGTAACACAGGTGTAGTCATCAATCCTCAGCCTGGGAGATCCCAAACAAATAGCACTGGGAAAGTTTCTTAGTTTCCTTGATTTTAGTTTTAATTATTAATAAAAATGAAACAAAATGCATGCCTTACAAGTTTTTTGTGAAGATTGAGAGACCACATACAAAGATCTGAGTGATCAATATTACTTTTGTTGTCAAGCTTGCATCTCTGTGTTTTGCTCCATATCTCCTTTCCTTTCCTCTCCCACTTCCCATCTATTTACCTAGAGTGATTATGTTCACCCTCCCCTTGACTTCTACTGGCAGATGAAACCTGAATTTTAAAATGCAAAAAAAGAGTAGTTAGAAATTTCATTCTTGGATTTTAATTATGTCAATTCAATATAGTTATCTCATTATAGCCTACACAGGCAGTAAAATTGTTGATTCTAATTTATTTAATCCATGTACAAGCTTATAAATTATTATTAGTATCACAGTGATAATTATTTCTAGTGCAAACAGTAATTAGCATTATGTATGTGAGACAAGAGGAAACAAATCATGATATATACCATTATAACTAATAAATAACAGTATCCAGCCTTCTAATTCAAGTCCAGATGCTATGTCTACTACAGCCAATTGCTCCCTCTTCATATACCTTCAGAAGTACCATTGTTTTAAGTAATATTTTCTTTATACAATTATCATACTTGAATGTAAATTATTACTTAAGTAATCATTTTATGGGATAATTTTTTTAATGAAACACAGGCATTGAGGATAGAATTACTGATATAGTTTGGCTGTGTCCCCCCCAAATCTCATCTTGAATATCCACGTCTTGTGGGAGGGACGAGGTTGGAAGTAATTGAATCATGGGGCAGGTCTTTCCCATGCTGTTCTCATGATAGTGAATAAGACTCACAAGATCTGATGGTTGTATAAGGGGGAAGGTTCCCTGCACAAGCTCTCTCTCTTTCCCTGCTGCCATCCATGTAAGATGTAACTTGCTCCTCCTTGCTTACCACCATGATGGTGAGGCCTCCTCAACCAGGTAGAATTCTAAGTCCACTGAACCTCTATCTTGTGTGAATTGCCACGTCTTGAGTATGTCTTTATCAACAGCATGAAAACAGCCTAATACTGTAAATTGGTACCAGTAGAATGGGGCACTGCTGAAAAGATAGCCCAAAATGTGGAAGCAACTTTGGAACTGGGTAAAAGGCAGCAGTTGGATCAGTTTGGAGGGCTCAGAAGAAGATAGAAAAATGTGGGAAAGTGGAACTCACTAGAGACTTGTTGAATGGCTTTTACAAAAATGCTGAAAATGATATGGACAATGAAATCCAGGCTGAGGTGGTCTCAAATGGAGATGAAGAACTTGTTGGGAACTGGAGCAAAGGTGACTCTTATTCTGTTTTAGCAGAGACTGGTGGCATTTTGCCCATGTCTCGCAGATTTATGGAACTTTGAACTTGAGAGAGATGATTTAGGGTATCTGGTGGAAGAAATTTTAAGCAGCAAAACATTCAAGATGTGACTTGGGTGCTGTTAAAAGCATTCCATTTTAAAAGGGAAACAGAATAAAATTTCAGAATATGTACAGTGTGACAATATGATAGAAAAGAAAATCCCATTTTCTGAGGGGAAATTCAAACCAGCTATAGAAACTTGCATAAGTAATGAGGAGCCAAATAGTAATCCCCAAGACGATGGGGAAAATGTCTCCAGAGCATGTCAGAGACCTCTGCAGCATCCCCTCCCATTACAAGCTGGGAGGTTTAGGAGGAGAAAACGGTTTTGTGGGCCAGGCCCAGGCTCCCTCTGCTGTATGCAATCTAGGGACTTGGTGTCCTGCATCCCAACCACTCCAGCCACAACTAAATGGGGCCAAGATACTGCTCAAGCTGTTGTTTCAGAGGGTGGAAGTCCCTGGACTTGGAAGCTTCCACATGATGTTGAACCTACAGGTGCAAGGTAGTCAAGAATTGAGGTTTGCGAACCTCCACCTAGATTTCAGAGGTTGTATGGAAATGCCTGGATGCCCAGGCAAAACTTTGCTGCAGGGGTAGGGCACTCAGGGAGAACATCTGTTAAAGAAGTGTGATAGGGAAATGTGGGGTCAAAGACCCCTGTTGCTCTTGTCTGACCCATGTCCAGGTTATACCTACCTGATTATCGCTCTGTTACTGGGAGCTCAACCTTGTATCCTCCTACCCACCACTATGTCCCAGAGAAATTGCCCGAGGAAGCCCCTCCTGGTTCTTCAGATGGAAGGTACGAATTCAATAAATCTCCACAATAGGGAACAAGTTCAAAGATTTTTACTTATAGATCCTGGGCAGGAAGGCCACAATGAGCTGAGTGGGCTAACCTCAATTCCCGGGTCACACTAGGCAGGAACACCGAGTCGAGTCGGGGGCGGGGAGAAAATCATGTGGCCATTAGCCATATATGTAAGAGAATAGGGCATGGACCACTAATTTTATGAACAAATGCTTGAGTGCTCTCTTTAAGGAAAGAGGCACAGGAAAGCTGGGAACACAGTTTGCTAGGCTGCAGACATCCCACTAAGTTCTCGTCTCTGACCACCAGCTTGAACTGTGCCAGTCCTGGCTCTGGCACAGAACTGGAAACTATGTCAAAGAGGACTGATTCCTGCTTCTGGTAAGAGAAAGTTAAACTTGTATTCAAAATGGATGCTGAGGCATCGAATAAGTATAAGAATTTACTATTTACTATAGAGAGCAAGAAATGTATAGTAGGAGCCTGGGAGATGCTGCCACACAAGCAAAGAGCTGCCAAAGACTAATGAGATGATGTCTGAAACAGATACAGGAGCACACCTAGATAAAATCCAGTGGCCAAAGATGCTATAATTTTAGCATTAATAAAGGACAGTAGCTGCAATTTGAATTAAAATATATGAAATATGTTTGGATCCATGAAATAATTCGTGTTAAAAATCTAATTGAAAAATCTTTTAAAAGATACTAGAAAACAAACATTTCTTAGAAAAGTTACATAAAAGTAAAGACTAAAGCACTTTTTTCTGCTTTATTGGTATGCCTGCCTAAAGGCAACAAATTGTTAATGAGGACAAGCTCTTCTTTATAGCAGCATTCCACTAATAAACAAAGAAATAGTGAGTGATGGAATTAGAATATTACCTATTCTCAGCATATAGTAAAATAAGAGATAATAGACAGTAAACATCATTAAGAAAGGCAATTAGGTTTTATGTACATCCTGATGGAAGTATATAATATCTCCTATGAAGTAGTCTTGCAAGAAAGAAAAAAAAATGAACCTCTGTTTGATCAAGATCCAAGATGTAATAACCAATCTGCACAAATACAAAATAAATAAGAGCTTTTTAAATGATACCCTATTTCAGAAAAACTGACAAATCATGTTTTTCTCTGCTCTCACACCATCACAACAACAATCAACAGAGAAGACTTCGCTAACCCCAGAACATGGGGATTTCTATATCCCAGCAAGCAAGCAACGGATTCTGCAGCAGAAACCAGCCGTGTGTCCTTTAGTTCAATTCTGACACTATAGACCTGGAGATAGTGTCAGATCCCATAGGTTGATTGCTTAGTCCCCAAAAAGGCCACCTCACCTTAAGCATCAGTCACAAGTCTGGGCCTCTGGAAATTCTGACTGACCATTGTCAAATTAGGGTTCCCACAACCCCAATTTTGGGGTCAACAATTTGCTGGGGTGGCTCACAGAACTCAGGGAAACACTTACTTATGATTACCATTTTATTACAAAAAATGTTACAAAGATTACAGATGAAGAGATGTGTCGTGGGAGGCATGGAGGGAAGAGTCAGGAATTTCCATGTTCTCTGTAGGCTCACCACCTTCCAGGAACCTCCAAGTGTTTAGCTATCTGGGAGTTCTCTGAACCCTTTCCTTTTGGGCTTTTATGGAGGCTTCTCAAGGGAAAGAATAAATGGTGGGAAAACATGTAAGACACTTCCGGAAATTTCAACCAATAACAATGTATGGATTTATATGGGCTTATATCAAAGAAACTGTTAAAAAATGATTGGAAAAATATGAATAACAAATATTTATTAAATTTGTAGGAATGCTAATTGCATTGTGGTTATAACTTTTTTTAAGCCCTAAAGGCCATTATTTCTCCTGGATCAACGGGAGAAACCTGTTTTGTTTTGTTTCCCAGAAAACCCTGACTACTACAATGGGAAAGGAAAGAGCTTACAAATATCACCCCCGCACCCTTTTATCCCCACCCTAATACTGCCTTTCTGAGTTCAAACAAAAACACACATACTTCACATGTTTACCTACATGAAAAGCTTCTTAATATTTTTGGAGCTTTTTGGGAACTTGAACAGAAGTTCTTTCACTTGAAAAAAAATGTTTTGTATCGTTTAAGTTTAATTATCAAACATGCTGCATTTGAAACTGGAAGGAGAATGTAAGGGGAAGAAGAAAGAATATACATATCAACATTTACTAGATAAAAATAAAATAATTAAGATACTTACAAATTAAATTCTCTTTCTCTCTCTGTGTGTGTGTATATACAGTTTTAAATGTCACATACAAAATTCCATTTTGTGCTGACTTTCACAGACTATTCTAGTATTCCTTTGATCATCATCAAAACAATAGCATCTGTATCATTTATATTGATAAATTAATGCCAAAACTGCTATGATGTATTGCTTAATAATTATGAATTAGAACAAAAACCATATGTTCTGGAGTTGAAAATACTAATTTGTAAAAAAAGGTACAGGAACATTACACATGTATCTCATAGCATTTTAATGACATGGGATATATATGTAAATGTTCACAGGAACAATTTTATTTTCATGTTTGTATTAGTTTGTTCTTGCATTGCTTTAAGGAACTACCTGAGACTGAGTAATATATAAAGAAAAGAGGTTAGGCTTAATTGGCTCATGATTCCACAGGCTGTACAAGGAAGCACGGCTGGGGAGGCCTCAGGAAAATGACAATCATGGCAGAAGGCAAAGGGGAAGCAGGCACGTCCTATATGACAGGAGCAGGAGGAAGAGAGAGCAAGGGGAGGTGCTGCACACGTTTAAATGACCAGATCTCATGAGAACCCACTCACTATCATAAGAATAGTAAAAAATCTGCCCCCAGGATCTAATCATCTCCCATCAGGCCCCTACTTCAACACTGGTGATTACAATTCCATATGAGATTTGGCCGGAGACACAAATCCAAACCACATCAAATCATATCAGGATATATTTAAATATTTAGATATATTTGTGAAAGCAACTGGAGAGGTCAATATTAAAATATTTATAACTTCTCATTCAAACTACTGTCATTCTGGTCTTTAAGTAATTCTTTCAGGGTCTGACTGTCATACAGTTATGAAATCTATTATTCGTTTTCTTTTTAAATATGTTTTCCCATTCAACGGCAAGTATATACTGTAAGAGAATGGTGGGGCAGATGAAAGTGGTAAAAGCACTGAATAGCAACAATCTAGAATTTCTTAGTGTTATGCAAGGTAAATATGAAGCTCTGAAATTATTGACATTTATTGTGCATCAGCTACTTATCTTTTTTTTTTTTTAATTGAGATGGGGTTTTACTAGATTGCTCAGGCTGGACTTCAACTCCTGGGCTCAAGTAACCCTCACACTTCAACTTCTTGAGTACCTGGAATTAACAGCATGCATTCCTGGGCTTGGCATTTTAGCTTTCTTAGTAATTAAATAAAGTATTCTTTTACATTACTCAGCTTAATTCTCTCAAGAACCCCTTGAAATATGTATCATATATTTTTGACAGAGACAGTGGTGATATCTGTATTAGTCTTCTCAGGCTGCTATAACAAAATATCACAAACTGGGTAGCCCTAACAGCAGACATTTATTTTCCTACAGTTCTGCAGGCTAGAAATCCATGATCAAGTTACCAGTCAATTCGGTTCCTGGTGAAGGCTCTCTTCCTGGTTTGCAGGTAGCCACCTGCTCCCCATGTCCTCACCTGACAGACAAAGAGAGAGATCTGCTGTCTCTTCCTCTTCTTAGAAGGGCATCAGGCTTATATATCCTTTTGACCTCCTTTTTAACCTTAAGTATACTTCCTTAAAGGCATTCTCTCCAAACAGGGTCACACTGTGGATTAGTGTTGGAACAAATGAATTTTGAGAGGACAGAATCCAGTTCACAACACTTTTTAAATATTCTGCCTATTCCTACACATTTCCTGGTCCCACTGCAGTTAGACAGGGACATTGACCAATTTTAGCCAGCAGGATTGCATGCAAGTAATGTGTGTCATTTGGGGATCTAAGTATAAAAGAACTAAAGCAGAACTCTCATAGTCTCTTCCTCTGCACCTCAGATAACAGAGGAGAACTTGTGTTCCAGATGGCACAATACATGATAGTGGAGTCCCCATCATCCTTGATCTCCGGGAACATTTACAGATCGCAGCTCTCTTGCCAGAATGTCATGGGATTAAAAAATAAACTTATGCTCAGTTTAGTCACTGCACATTTGGGATTGCCTGTTATTACAGCTTCCCTATTTTTACATCCTACTTAATGATAGTAGCACAAGTTAGGAGTCAAATCACCTTGCCCCAACTCTTCTACACATAAGGTGTTTGAAGGTGAGCAAGTTTCTTAACATCCTTCACATTTTCCCTTTGTGAAATGGAGATAATAATAAAGTCCATCTCATTCCATTGTCATAAAAAAGGTTACATGTAAAGTGCTCTTTAAAGTGCTTTGCACCTAAATGTCTTTTATTTTTACGTTAAGAATCCATCGCTCATAGTTTATGCAAATGTTGGTGATAAACCTAAACTTTGATGAGTAACCTAGGGAGTTCTCAGAGACAGCTGGTGGTTTGTCAAAGCAAAAAATAATAATTGAACTAATTTTATAGCTTTATATAGACAAGGTGAATGTATACCAAAATTAAAATCCTAAACTGCCCCCTGCTCCAACACAAATTGAATGGATTCCTTCTTGGTCAAGGGGATTCCAGAGAAACCAGAAGACCTGAATTCCCAGCCATGACAGGACCAGAGGTTGGACACACACCATTACACTCCCTCCCTTTTGGAGTTTAGGCCCAACTGCCTAGCATTGACATTAAAATAGAGACAAGACTGAATAAACAGATTATTTGTGGTAATAAGATACTAAATTCAAACCTGACTGTGGTAGAGCATCCCATGCCAGATAGCAGACCCTGAAGGAAATCAAAATATTTTACCCCAAAATATATTTCTTTCACGTATTTTGGAATGCCTCTGAAAAGCCACCTTTTGTGGGGGAAATTTGCATCTATAGAGAACTCCACTAATGCAGATAGACTTCTCCCATGTCTGGGAGAAATTAGCTAACTTTTAGGTGTGAAATTGTTACTTGGAAGCTTCATTTACATAAAAAGAACCTACTTTGTCTCCACAAGCCCCCTTATTTTAACTCAAACATTTCATTCTACTGACTTCAGATCTTTCGTCAAAACCTAACTGTTTCAACCAATTGCCAAAGAAAATGTTTGAATCCATTCATGTTACTTTCAGCTGAAACAATGCACACTTTTCCTGTATTAATTTATGATTTTACTTGCAATTCCTGTCTCCCTAAAATGTGCAAAACGAAACTGTAATGCAATCATCTTGGGCACACTTTCTTGGGACCTCTTGAGACTATTTCCTAAACCATAGTCACTAATACTGTCTCAGAATAAACCTTTTCAAATATTTTACAGAGTTTTCTCTCTTTTTTTTTTCTGTCAACACCCTAAAAGATTGTGACACTCAGGTATACAAAGTTGAGTTGAGAAAATTTCAGGATGTTTACACATAATTCCAACTGAGTTCACATTTACTCATTGAGGTAACCACATAAGTAGGGAGTTGCTGGTGATCATAGAGTAACAATTGCTTCCCTGATTCAATTTGTCAGCATACATTTTTTTCTTAGGAATCTATATGCTTCTATAACTCAGCATAATTCCCTCAGATTTTTTACTTATTTATGGAGCCTAGATATGAAAACTGCCACATTCATACAATTACTAGGCATTAAGCATCCTGAACATTTTGGAAAATCCATTTATCAACACTCACTTATTTCATCAGGAAGAAAAAGTTCCATTTGCTCATACAAGCTTAAGAATCATTAATTTTATATTTTCTTAGTCCACAACTCTCAAAAGCCACAATTTCAAAATTTT
Organism: Cacajao melanocephalus; assembly: GCA_963573385.1. Lineage (NCBI taxonomy): Eukaryota > Metazoa > Chordata > Mammalia > Primates > Pitheciidae > Cacajao > Cacajao melanocephalus. Next base: position 14,209 of record CAUYLG010028215.1, read on the forward strand.
TAAAGAATTAGCAGCTATCAAAGATTTGTATGAAAATAAACAACAAACAGAAGCTGCTCTAAGTTTAATATATTAAACTTCTCTGTACAATTTCTTATTAGAATGATAGCTATGCATTACTATTGCCTTAAAACAAGACAAATATTGGGCTTCGTTAGTGTACTTGGTCACAGAAATGCCTCAGCTCTGGCTGTCTTCCTGAGAGTGTCACAGTATACATTGTAGATAGGTGGTAGGTCCCATTGTGGGAAGCAAAGGAGCACTGGGAGATGGGATCTAGGCTTGCATAATGGGGAGACACACTAAAGCCAGATAAATATAGGCCACAGCAGTCACTGACCATATTAGTTAAGTCATGCACATTTCTGGATTTATTTCATTTTCTTAAAGGGAACAGTCGTGTTGCTCAAAATGAAAGTTTTTGTTTTTTATTTTTGTCCGTTTGTTTTCAAACAAGTCTATCCTCCCTACCTCCACTCTAGTTGTGAGAGCTGAATGAAATAATCCAAACAAAGTTCTAAGGACAATGTCTGAAACAGTAAGCCATCAATAAGTGTTATCTCCAGGACTTAGAAAAAATGTTATACCTATCTAACATCCAAAAATACATTATAATAAGCAAGGAAAGAGGCTGGAATGATCCATATATAGATTAAATGGTTTAGGAGAGTAAATGGCCAGCATTACAGGAGGCACTGAGGAAAATACAGTTGGAGACATCAGGAATAACTCATGTTTATCTTAAAGTATTACAAAGGTGGCAAATTTAAATATTTTTAGATATGTGCATATACACAGATTAGTACACACAAATATATCTCTTTGTTTTGTCTGCTGAGAGGGCTATTGCAGGAGCCACAAGAACATCTAATTCCCAGATCATAATTTCTAATACCATTCTCCTATAAAAGGAACTGAAAGCGCCTCATAGAAATGGCTGATTCAAGGTCTGTGACAGGAGTTATACAAGATAAACCTGGAGCAACTTACAGTGCCAAGAAATAAGGAAGTGCTTAAAAACATACAAAAACAAAAACATTGTTGGAGGTATGCCAAAGGGACACAGGAGCCAACTGAAAAAGCTCCTAATGGCCAGAGCCGGAACAATTTGAGCTACAAAATAAGTAAATTCCTATTGGATTATAATCCACAGTACAAAGTTAATATCTATGATTCCATACTAATAAACATAAATGATCAAATTAGTTAATAAACTGGGGAAGATATAAATATCCCATGCAAACAAATTCCAAGCAATTTATATAGATACTTCTCCTTCAAGGAAGGGGAATATAAATCTCGACTTCTTAAGTGCAAGTTGCTCTTAGTGACTTTCTTTTGAAAAGCATACTATGGAATGGTGGGGAAGAACAGTAACTCTACAAGGGAGAAATGTAACAAACACACCTCGGCAAGATTACCATCCACAGCCATGAATCATGCTGCTAATATATATTTTTCATATGATGTGATAAAAATAGCACTTTATGTCTGTGATCTTCTTCCCCAAAACCCATAACCCCAGTCTAAGCATGAGAAAAACATCTTTAAAATTCCAAAAGAGAAGAAGAATCAAAATGCTGTGAAACAAGGAAAGTCTGAGAAATTGTGGTAGACTACAGAAGCCTAAGGAAACAACACAACGAAATTTCATGTGATATACTGCCTGAAATCCTGAAGCAGAAAGAGGCAAATGTGAACAAATTATAGACTTTACTTAATAATTACATACCACTATTAGGTTATTAATTGCAATAAATGTATCAAACTAATGTAAGATGCTAATAATAAAAAAAAACTTAGGTGGATGTAAACTCTCTTCACTGTCTCCTCAATTTTTCTGTAACTCTAACACTCGTATAAAAAAAATTCTATGAAAAATGCATTGCAATAATTGGAAGCATTTTGTCTAAGACCTCTGTTAGTCATTCCCAATGATAGCAGATTGCATGAGAAGTACTGTAACATTAGATATATGGAGTTCAATTGCACCTCTACCACCTTAATAGATGCATAAATCAACATAATTTCTTATCTCTTAAAGGCATGGTGCCCTTTTAAAATGTACAAATGGGATGATAATAAAAACCTCAGAGAGTTGCAGTGAGGATTAAATGAAATTATATATATATGGAGTACTCAAAACAAACTAGTCACAGAAAGCTTAAGTGATTTGCCAAAAGATACACAACTAGCATTGAGAGAGCCAGCATTTGGATCTGGCTCAGATCCTCGGCCCATGATCTTGTCATGATGCTAGTTGTAACTCAAATATCAGAAACCAGCCATTGGAGCAGGCCAGTTGGGCTTAGTTATTTGCTTCTATCGACCTTCAGCTGGGATAAATGTGCTATAGCAGTGACAAGGTGATTTTGGAACCCAAGGACAACAGCCAATGGGAGTCCCTTCCCTGAGGTCTGGTATAAGTGCTGACAGTATAATGGTGTAAAGCCTGCTGGAAGTAATAAAGTCACAGAGATGAAAAAAGAAAACAAAAAGGAATACAGAATACTGGAAAGGGGGCAGAGGATAAAAATCACATTTACCTTGTCTTCAACCAAGTTGTTGTCTATATTCACAGCATAAGACTAGGTTTCTAAATTTAATTAAATTCAACACACTCTGATGAGACATCCATTGCTACATATTTCAGGGTGAATATGACAGTTTCCTGGTATATAAATTTTATGCAACATCACATAATTTAAAACAATTTACCCTCTTTTATGTTTGTTTATTGTTTTGTATATTCAAGTAAGCAGATTTTCCATTTTATGATATAGAATCCAGGTTCAAAAGAATGTTTAAAAAAAAAACACCAAAAAACACAAGATAAATATTGTAGCAACTGACCTCTACTAACTACATTCTTTGTTGCTTCTGGTTATACATTCACTCTTACTCTTCTTTGCCACAGGGTTTAGGAGATTAAACGGCCAGCATTGCAGAAGGCACTGAGGAAAATACAAGACAGGCTAAATGGTATGACTGCTTTCCTCTAGATGTTAAAATAGAAATAGGCAAGATAAACACACAAATGGGTAATTGCAGCACAATACATTTTGTGCCGTGGTAGAGGTCTAATGGTACAGAAATAAGACCCATTCACTAAGTGTTTGCTGTCCCTGCCCCAACTTTAGGGGCTTACAGCTATTGCTTTATACTAGTAACTACTGATACAGTAAGCAGAAACTAGATATGCTTTCTGGAAAACAAAGACAAAATCAGAGTTGCATTTTTGTTTTGATTTTCTTTTTTTAATTGAAAGATGTCTTCATAGTTAGAAGGAAGAAAACAAAGGAAAAACAAGACTACATAATGAAAAATTTAAGGTATTTTAAAAGATGATTTCTCAAAAGTACTAAAAACATTCATGTGTGTGTGTATAAATATACACTTATGCATATATAATATAGATTACAAAGACAGATTCTGAATCATGAACTATGAAGTTTGAAATATACATTCTTTTCAACAAGCTTACTCTTCAAAATGTTACCATGACCTATAGAAGTTTATGACGATAGGTGTGTCAGAACTCATTAGACATTTAATATAATTTCCTCCCACTGTGAGTTATGGAGTTACTCTCACTGTTTTTTTCTGCCTCTGAGCTGCATCCCTGTTTCTCAGAAACAGAGGTTGAAATGCGCTAGGGAAGAACCTCAGGTACAGAACACAATCTATTTTTAGACTTTAGCTCACTCTGACGTGAATGCAAGATCCACTGCAGCTACGATACCTGGGAGTTTCCTGTGCTTAGTAAACAAGGTCAGTATACAGCACTCACTGTATCTGGAGCTGTAAAATTCACCAGATATTTGATATAAACTTTAATGAAGGATTCAAAAAAGCTTGAAAATTTTACAACTGCCAAATTGGATCATTGTAATGAACGAAGAGAAGGCTAGATGGAAAATGCTTTAGGGATTCAACAAAACAAGTAGGGAGAGAAAGATGGAGAGGAGAAAGGGGGAAAGAAAGGACAGGGGAAGGGAAGAGCTAAAACTGATGACCTATTGCATGTGATGTTTGCAATCGGTATTTTCAACTGTACCAGCTCAAATGTTTTCATATATGTTTCTATACTTAACACTTATCTGAGCCTCATTCTACTAATTATTTGAACCTTGAAAGATGGCTACAAAAATTAACAACAATATGTTTGTAATCTAGTGGCTAACACTTAGGAAAAACTCAGTAAATTGCAGCTAGGATCAGTATTCCCTGTCATCACCTATTCAGGTATTTTCCAGAAAAACTTTCTAAGAATAGTTTCCTTCCTTCAAAACAGAAAAAAGAAAACAAACAAAAACAACAGCAAAACAGTGTGGCTATTATGTTTTTGAGAAAGGGAGATTCAGGGTCATCTGTATCATCTGGCTCTGGAGTGAGTTATTTCTAGGAAGTGAAACCTGCTGTCTTTAGAAAGGAACACCTTCAAAGTTTTGTGATAGTCACTACTTACAAGACTGCTGCTCACAGCATGTATGTCAAGCATGCAATATGCCCTTCAAAGACTCAAACACGATTAAGAATAGCAGGAAACAGCTGGAAACAAGGCTACAACATATCAAGGAAAATGTAAATTTTATTCTGAGGGTCATCCCTGTACTAATATTTTTATTTGCCTAAACTAATTCAGAGAAAGATATTTACATTCCACACATTGCAAACTCAGTAAATACAGTATGAATTAATCATGGGTTTCTTCCTTGAAAACCAGCCAAAACTATCAACAGAATTTTCTCCTTCATTTAAAAATTTTACAAAAACTTTGATTTTGCTATGACTTATACTCAGCCATCATCACACAGACTCATCTTCTGTGTAATAAACTGTCATTTGTTGGGGGAAAAAATCTAAAAACATGCAGTTACCAGAGTCACTGCTGAAGAGCATTTTCTATGGCCATTGATGACCAAATCACAGATTCCTAATGGGGATCATAAGAATTGATCACATAAGAAAATTAAATTGAATCCAATGTGCATTCTATAACAGCATTTTATAGTTATTGCCATATTATCTTTTCCTTTCTTTAAAACGTAAATTGAGGGACCTGGATGATTTTGAAATCTGTGATGCATGTGAACAAAAGCTCAGACATTGCCTTCCTTAAGAAAGTGAAAATGGAATACATGGCAAGAATGTCACCCAAATAAAATTGACAAAATGAGCTCCTGTGTATGTTACACTTTAAGCATAAATCATCACTCTCGGCAAGATTCAAGAATTGACAAACCTGAAATCACTGTTGTATCTAGACATTGACCTAATCAATTGGTTTGGTTTCCTTCCATTACATCTATGAAGATGATAGCCAAGGAAATATATTATCTCTCTGGAAATGCTTTTAAAATTATATATAGCATAGTGTAACATTTGAAAAAACCAAATATTTACAGGAGACAAGCAGGAAAGGTGAAAGTTAAGTATTTATCTTATTGTAACCAGCTGGAGCATTCATGAGCCATCTAGAAAGGACAACTGAACAAAAGGTAGAAACAAGTTAGCCACTCATCTTTATTTAATTGTTGCCATGCAGGAATACAAAATGCTATATTGTTTAAATTCAGGAACAGGATTTCTGGAACATCTAGTTTTTTTAGAAAATTTAAAACAAATTTTATGTAAAAAATTGCTATCTTTAAATGCTAGGAACTGGCTCAAATACTTTAAAAATGAAAATCAACATTTACTTCCTCTCTTTATATATATATACCTAGTTTTATGTGTGAGTACAGACATAAACATTCTATACAAATATGTGTATATGTTATATTTTAAATATGTATGTATGTGTGTGTGTGTGTATATATATAAATGAAGATACATAATTTACTTCTCGACTTTGTTGTCTTTCTCTCTTGGTATAATTTAGTATTTACTTTTCTATTCTTTATTTACAAGGAATATGTAAAAGGTCATTTTTGTCTCTTCTAAAACATCTGCAAAAATGCAATATTTTTTAGCTAAGTGAAATAAATACATATTATATATGTGGCTCAATATGTTCAGTCAATAACACAAAACATAAAATTCTAGTATAATAGTTTTAGAATAAAATTAAAAGTGAGCATAGAGACAAATGAGTACATTTGCCTAAATGAATGTAATTCACTCTTACATGTCTTGTGTTCACAAAAGACCCTCATCAAATATTAAGCTATATTGTGTACATGGCACTATGGGAGAAATCTGAAAGGCACATTTGCAAAACAGGAAATAAAGCATGCATACACATAAAGAGTTTTTTACATACCACATGACCATTTGTATTTTAAAATGTAAATAGGTGCTATATGAATGAATAATCTGCATAACACAAAAGAGAAGGCAAACAAATACTAGAAGAAAAAGCAGATCTGGATTAAAAAAAAAAGTTATGATCATTTTAGTAGCCACTTAGTATCTTATATCACTAAAAGAAATATTGAAATTCTGTTTGAGGATACTCAGAAGTATTGACCTCTTAATGAGAAACAACAGAGTCATGGGGTCACGGGGAAAGAAGTTAGGAGGTCAAGATTCTTTAACCAGACTTATTCTTAAAACTACATGTCCGTAAATGATTATTTGAACTCCTTTCACATTAGAAAATTAATTCTATCATTAGCTTTATGAGAATCAAACAATAAAATAATGCATATTTGAAAGGCTCTTATGTACTCTAAAAACACTATGCAGTTCTTCAATAATAGAGGAAGTTAGTCAGGACTTGCTCATGGTTGTGATGAGGAATTCCCATTCCAAGTGAACAATTACGACTGTTCAGTAGTAACTTAAAATGTGCTGTCCGGTAGGTCTGTGTAATACCTATGCCTACCAAATGTGTGCCATGTCATACTCACTTTGAACATCATACCAAGCTTTCAACAATTCTCAAATTAACTCCTAGATGCTTTGCAACACTGCTCTCTGCACCTAAGGGCACATTCGGTTTCAAGACAGAGAAGGCTTCAGGAGGCTAATGGCAATACATACGGAGGGGGATATTTGTATCACTTCAACTTTGAGAATGTATCATGGGTGGTCATTGAAATTATTGGATTAAATATATTAAAGAAAATCCAATAAACTTAAATTTACTCTGTCTTTGTGCTATTTACTTGTTTATGTAAATAATGTAGTTTCAGTTTGCTGCAAAACATACATGGCCACAATTATGCATTCCTCTCAGTATCTACATGCCATTACGACATGATATTGTATTTCGTCCCATCAAGTACAGGGTACATTGCCTCATCCCTTGAATCTTGGCTGGTACTGTGACTTGCTTTAACTAACAATGTGGCAGAATTGGAATACACCAGTTCTAAATTTAGGTCTTGCTCTCCTCCATTCTTTCTCTCCCAAGCACTGGATGTGAACAAGCCCAGGGTGGTCTGCTGGATGATGAGACACATGTGACCCAGTCACTATTTTCATCCCAACCAGCATCTAACTATTGCGCATCTAACCACAGAGGTATAAGGAGCTTTCCCATCGCAGAATAACTGCCTAAATGAGCCCAGACCAATTTTCCACAGAATCATAAGCTAAATAAATGTCTGTTGTAATAAGGCTCTAAATTTGGGATAATTTATTAAACAACAGAAGCTAATTCATATAATGGTTTTGTGCTTCAGTTTTCTCATCTGTAAACTGAAATTAGCAATATTACCTATTTTGTCTGTGTAACCTGAGAATTAAATTAGCAAACATATTACAATGCATTGAACAGTGCCTGGCATTCAGTAAGAACTAACAATGTTATTTGAATTTAACATACCTTTGCTTGGAGCAAGTGATTCAAAGACTCTCTGTTTTGACTTGCCATATATTACCTGGAACACAAAGCAAGATAAAAGATGAGTGCATGAGGAATGCAATATCCTCATCTTCCTTCCCTCTCTCCCTCCCTCCCTCCCTCCCTCCCTTCCTTCCCTCCTTCCTTCCCTCCTTCCTTTTCTTTCTTTCTTTCTTTTTCTTCTTTCTCTTTCTTTCTTTTTTTCTGTCATCTCTTCCTCATTCTAGTGATCTCTTGCTGTTCTTTATAGCATTATATAGGAGGACAGAAGCCTTATGCTAAAGAAAACAAACACCAGACATCTACATAAGAGAAATGTCTTTAATACAATGCTCTTGATGCCAAATAGATATTATTTTTTTAGCTTGGTTTCCCCTATTATTTTATTCAAAATGCCAATATACACATGTACCAACATTATCTTACACTTCTCTGAGCCTCTGTTTCTTTTACTATTAAATGGAAGGAGTAACGTTTTTGCCCTGCATACTTCAAATGGATAGTCTAGTGATAAAATGAAATGATTGATTTAAAAATACTTTGTGACTGACAAAGCCTACACAAATGTAAATAATGAAAGTGTATATTATTTTACTGGCTATACCAAAGTGCTCTATTGATTCATTTCACATTTCTTGTCTCAAAAGGAGAGACAATCTATAAATGACCCTGGCAGTATCATGGAATGGGTGAAGTTGTCTTCCAAGTGCAATTTCTTCTGGCATCTTCAAGTAACCCACAGCAAAGAGGTCAGCTGAGTCATATTTCCCACAACCGGATGACCCCAGCAAATGTGTTTTTGCCACTGGCGATGCGCTTGTGAATCTCAACATTCACGGTCAATGCTTATGAGCTGACAGCTGGGATTTAAAATACTTGTAGCATAATCGTAAGAGCAGCTGAAAAGCACAGGCCATGTGTTGCAGGTGTGTACTAAAATACCCTCAAATTCATCAAATACACATTGACATGTATTAACAAAACATTTAATAGTGAAAGTTCTTTTCAGTAGTCTTCTTTGAGGGTAAGCTCCAAAATGTTATCAGTAGACTTTATGTCTTATTGATAGGAAACAGTCACCATCCTTAGTCAAGCAGCATGTTCAGACAGAGTGGTGTTCATATGGCAACCACCATCAGACTCCATGGAATTTGGTAACCTGACACATCTTGGCTTTGCCCCTCGTCTGTCTAGACTGGACATTTATTCAATAGGTGTTTGTGGTGCAGACAGAATTCTATCTTATTACAATCCTCTGCATTGACTTCATTGGCTACAAAAATAGACAGAGTGCACAATAAACCCTGGGCTCAAATTTCCAGGAAGCTGAAGTTTACATTTGTGGTTTTTTTTTTCTCTACTTAAGTGTACATATCTACTTCATGTGCTCCTGCTATTCTGTGTTTCAAGTGCTCATTATGCCTTTCCAAGCCCCCACTGTGTTCTACATTGGTCCAACCTTTCATGAATGCTACATGAATACCATAAATTCCTCCAACTGGACATTTTCATTATTTTTATTGGAAAACAATTGGATTAAACCATTTTGTAACAAACTGTGAATTATTTCCCATATATCTTTGTAGAATGTATAATAGTAGAAGAGTAATGAATGTATATTAAAAGAGAAGAATGTATATTAGTAGAACAAGCTGTGAAATATTTCCCATATATCTTCATAGCTTGTATATAAGTCAGGGTTCTGCAGAGAAACAGAACCAATAGGAGATTCATTATAAACTTCTGGCTCACATAACTGTGGAGACTGATAAAATCTCACAATCTGTTCTCTGCAAGAGACCCAGAGACCGATGGTACAGTTGAAAGGCCGGAGAGCCAGAGAGCTAATGAATGGTGTAGAGTCCAGTTTGAGTGTAAAAACTTGAGAACCAGAAAGGAGAAAAATCTTTGTCCCAATTCAACTAATCAGCGAGGGAGAGAGAGTAATTCAACTTTTCTTCACTTTTCTGTTCTAGTCAGGCCCTCAGAGGATCAGATGACGACTATCCATATTGAGGAGAACCATCAGCTTTACTCAGTTCACCAGGTAAAGGGCTAATAATTTTCAGAAACACTCTTACGGACATGCTTAGAAATGTTTAACCAATTATTTGGGTATCCCTTAGCCCACTCAAGTAGACACCCATAAAATTAACAAGATGCTTCACAATGGACATCTTTCAAGCCAGCCATAGCCTAATATACATTCTTCTTTAATGGATTGTGTTCAAATGTAGATTTATCTGCATTAAATTTAAGTTTGATAGTAGCTATATTAAGGTAAAGTAAAAAGAAATAGGTGACATTAATTAAAAGAATACATATTATTTAACCTAATATATGCAAAAAATATTTTAACACTTAATCAGTGTTAAAATTATTTGTTTGTTTTTTAAGACAGATTCTTGCCCTGTCACCCAGGCTGTAGTACAATGGCGCAACCTTGGCTCACTGCAACCTCTGCCTCCCAGGTTCAAGCAATTCTGATGACTCAGCCTCCTGAGTAGCTGGGATTACAGGCACGTGCGACCACACCCAGCTAATTTTTTGTATATTTAGTAGAGACGGGGTTTCACCATTTTGACCAGGCTAGTCTCGAACTCCTGACCTTGTGATCCACCCCCCTCAGCCTCCCAAAGTGCTGGGATTACAAGTGTGAGTCACCACTCCTGGCATTAAAATTACTAATGAAGAATTTTATGTTCTTTATACTAAGTTTTTAAAATCTGATGTTTATTTTACACTTTCAGCACATCTCAATGTGGCCACTAAAATTTCAATTGTTAAAGTGTGTTTTGAGTCATGTTTATGAAAAAAATATTGTGCACCATTTCAGCTTCTAAATTCAAGTTCAAACAAATTACAAATTTAGACCTCGATCTGTACATTGTAGCCACATTGCAGGCGCTTAACACACAATGAGTGGCTACAGATTGACTCTAGACTTAGTTTTCCTGGATTTACTTACATTTGTTACACAACTTTTATTAGACAATTCCTGTTCGGGAGGGGCATTTTTCAGGTCATGCAAGCCGTAAGTATGTGGTTTGAACATTATTGTTGTTTATATTTTATCAAAACCGAGGAAGAAAGTAGTAGAAGTCAGATAAATATACAATTTATTTAAATTTAATCAAATGAATTTGAGTCTATATCCTGACTTTTCCACTTAGTGAATGTGGGATATAAGGAAATTTTCTCACAGAAAAACAGGAATAATAACATTTACCTCATAGTGGTTTCTAAGAGTTATTTTAGATAACAAATATAAAAGCATGTAAAGCACTTAGCTCGGGACCTGGCAAAGATTAACTTCTCAGTCTAAAATAACAATTACAGCTTATCTGGTTTATAGCTTTGGCTTTTTGATAATATTCTGTTTGATCTTAAGAACTTTAAGATGAATATTTTATAAACTCTAATTTGGATCTTCTTAAATGTTTTTTCTTTCCTTTAACTTTTCTTGTGGGAGTCTGAAACCTTCTTGGTTTTTGTTTAAACACTATTCTTGAGAAAAAATGCATACTTAAAGTAGGAGACCTAAACAAAGAACTATTTCAATAGTGTGGATGAGTGTGAAATAAGAACTGAACGGTCTACAGATAGTAGCAGTGTTTCACACATTTATTGTGAGTCTACAACATACCTCCACATGCCTGGTCAATAATATGAGACCATCTATGAGCTGACCATGCAGGACATGATTACCTCCCTGAAACTGCTCTTGTTCCTTTCTCTTTCCACCTCATCTGCAGTTTAGGTCCCAAAATGAAAATTTTAATTTAAGTATTTAGTAGCCTTTCCTCCTGTGGATATTTCTAAAGACAACTTGAGAAGTTTAAAGTTTCCTTTATTTATCCTGTTCCCGAAAAAATCAATTTCTTTTCTCTTCCAGACTAGTATCCTATCACTTTATGATTATTCCTTCTCCAATGATGTAATTCTCATCTGGAATATCTCTTTTAATTTTTTTTTGTTTATTGAAATCTCATTCCTCAAGACTTCTTTACGTTCTTCAAGTCAACTAAAGTATCCTGTTATGTATAAAAGATTCTGTGTGGTTATAGTTAATCTTCTGTCTTCTTGCTATGAATTTTTCTTACAAATTGAATTAATGCTACAAACTCAGCACTTAATTGCTGTTTTCTCTATTTTGTTTCCATTCATCTTACCTTCTAACTGTGTTGCAGATTCTTTAAGGGCACAATTATAAGCATATGCTAGATATAGGTTAAGGCTTGTCAGTTGGTTTCTCACCAAAGGCTTCAAGCCTATCATTAATTTAAGAGGCAAATTTGACATCAGAGAAAAGCTCTTATACTAATCAACTATAGGTGTTAAACTAGTGTGGTATGCTATAGGCCTATTTCAAATTCAATATACCAAGGCATAAACTCAACAAAATGTTTGCCTTTGTCATCTTAATCTCCTAATATTTGATATTCATCTTAATTTTACTTTAGTTAGTCAGACTCCACCTAAAGGAATATTGGGAAGATATCTTATTACAAAATATAAAACGGGACATTTTCTCCAACACATTTCCGTTCTTTGTATTATGTTTTAATATGAACATATTTACCAGCTCAGGATGGCAATCAATATGACCATATGAACGGTGCTAATACAGGGTGTTGTCACCCTCATTCTAATGTCCTGCCAGTTGGCGAAACGAGTGTATCACCTCCTTAGACAGACTTATAAGGCAAGGGATCTTTTGGAGCTCTAGCTTGTCAACTCTAAAGAAAAAAAACCTTCTCCCCGTGTCTCCTCCCTTCCAAAACATTTGAGTCTTTAGAATTAAAAAGTAAAGTTTCACTTGTTACCTGGCCATCATAACTCTTTTTGGCTGTAACTCAGGTTAAGATATTGAACCTCTTGCACAGCAACGCCCAAGGAGTAGAGGACCCCATACATCCCGGATACTGCTGACATCGCAAGTTGGGACTATATTTTTTGTAGTATATATACTATTTCTGTTGTAATAAGTGAGTTTTAAGTTAAACTAAATTATTCTTTTTCTGTTCAAGTTCTAATTGTTAAGGATGATTTCTCCCGTTTTGAAAAATTACATAAAAAGAAAAAGTTATTTTAAAAGGTTTATAGGAGAAAAATAATTGAATGATACTTAGAACATAGCTGTGTAGAACAAAGAAAGAAAATGTTTGGTATTTATCAGGGTCTTTTCGAGGGAGTCCCAGCAAACACAGAAAGTAACAGACTTGTTATCACATTGGTGAAATGTGAAGACAGGGCTGGAGTAAGGGATTTTTATTTTACCCTTGTGCTTACTCTTACTCTGTTTTACATATGGTCTACTGTGTATTCTCCTAAGACCTTTTATTAGATAATAAATCTCTTGAGTAAAAGACTCATCATTTTTCATTACCTTTATTGAGTTCCTATTATGTGCCAGGAATTAATTCAATTAAATTTTATCTCCTATATTAATCTACACATTTTGGGTTCTCAATATTATTTATACTTAAAATACTTCAGCATTATAAGATTACCCTCTTAAACATCACATTTTACAGTGTGGAAAGTATAGAAGTCATAAGAAATCAGATACCATCTATAGGACTGATAAAACAGATGCTATAATTAATTTGATAACAATTTTTATGTATCACCTATCTCTCTCTCACAAAAGTAGAGGGTAAACATTGTATTTGCCATTTTAGGTGCTTTTATAAATGTTTACATATTTGCAATTTCACGTGATTCTGGTTGAGAAAATGACCGTTTTATGAATATAAGACAACATATTATTTTGTTCATTGAAAATACATCTGCATTTGGTGCCATTTATGCCTTTATCAGTGTACTACTTATAAAACAGAGCCATTCAACTAGATATTATATTATTCTCAGACATCTGTAAAGCTTCTGTTTCTATAATTAGAAGTAACTTTTTGACCTTTTAGGTTCAGGGGTACATGTGCCCGTTTGTTATGTTGGTAAAGTGCATGTCACTGGGATTTGGTGTACAGATTATTTCATCACCCAGGTAATAAGCGTAGCATATGATAGGTAGTTTTGAGATCCTCTCTTTCCTTTCACTCTCCACCCTCAAGTAGGCCCTGCTTTCTGTTGTTGCCTTATTTGCAACCACATGTATTCAATATTTAGCTCTCACTTATAAGTAAGAACATGTGGTATTTGGTTTTCTGTTCCTGTGTTAGTTTGCTTAGGATTATGACTGCCAGCTTCATCTATGTTTTTGCAAACAACATGGTCTGATTCTTTTTCATGGCTGTGTAGTACTACATAGTGTATATATGCTAAATTTTATTTATTTAGTTCATGGGCATTCAGGTTGATTCCATGACTTTGCTATTGTGAATAGTGCTGTGAGGAACATATGTGTCCATGTGTCTTTATGGTAAAACAATTTATATTTCTTTGGTTATGACACAGTTTGGATATTTGTCCCTGACCAAATCTCATGTTGAACTATAATCCCCAATGTTGGAGCTGGGGCCTTGTGGGAGGTATTTTGATCATGATGGCAGATCCCTCATGATTGGCTTGGAGCATCCCCTTGGTGATAAGTGAGCTCTTGCTCTGAGTTCTCACAGATCTGGTGATATAACTGTATGTGGCATGTCTTGCTTTCCTTCTTACCATACGATGGACCTGCTTCCCCTTTGCCTTTCACTATGATTGGAAGCTTCCTGAGGCATTCCCAGAGGCAGATGCCACCATGCTTGTTGTAAAGCCTGCAGAACAGTGAGTCAATTAAACCTCTTTTCTTTATAAACTATCCAGTTTCATATATTTATTTATCAATGCAAGAATGGCCTAACACATAAAATTAATGGCAGGAGTGAGGCATTGTTATAAAGACATCTAAAAATGTGAAAGCAGCTTTGGAACTGGGTAACAAATAGAAGTTGAGTTTAGAGGCCTCAGAAAAAGACAGTAAGATGAGGGAAAGTTTGGAATTACAGAGACTGGTTAAATGGTCATGACCAAAATGGTGATAGTGATGTGGACAGTGAAGTCCAGGCTGACAAGGTCTCAGATGCAGGTGAAGAACCTATTAGGAACAGGAGCAAAGGTCATGTATGTTAATGCCAGAGCAAAAAAACTTGGCTGTATTGTGCCCCTATCCTAGGGATCTATGAAATTTTAAATTTCATAGTGATAGTTTATGTTATCTGGTGAAATAAATTTCTAATAATCAAAGCATTAAAGATATGGCCCGACTGCTTCTAACAACCTACACATGGATGTGGAAGCAAAAAAATAACTTAAAGTTGGAATTCATATTTAAAAGGAGGTGGAGCATAAAAGTTAGGAAAATTTGCAGCCTGGCCATGTGGAAGAGAAAGGAAAAGCTTTTTGGGAAGACAAATTCAAGAAGGATATGGAGCAACCACTTAGTAGAAAAATTTACATAACTAACAGAGAGCCATGTGCTGATAGCCAAGACAATGGGAAAAAGGCTTTGAAGGCATTTCAGAGACCTCTGAGGGAACCCCTCTGTATTAGTTCTTTCTCAAGCTGCTAATGCATACCCAAGGCTGAGTAATTTATGAAAGAAAAAGGTTTAATTGACTCATTGTTCAACATGGCTGGGGAGACCTCAGAAAACTTACAATCATGAAAGAAGAAGTAAATGTGTTCTTCACATGGCAGCAGTTAAGGAGAAGTGCTGAGCAAAAGGGTGAAAAGTTCTTTATAAAACCATCAGATCTCGTGAGAGCTCACTCACTATCATGAGAACAGCAACATGGGGTGACTGCCCCTATGATTTAATTACTTCCCATTGAGTCCCTCCCATGACACATGGGGATTATGGAAACTAGAATTCAAGATTAGATTTGAGTTGGGACAAAGCCAAACCATGTCACCCTCTCTTCACAAGCCCTGAAGCCTAGAAGGACTGAATGGTTCTGTGGTCCAGGGCCAGGGCCCTATTGCTCTGTGCAGCCTCAGGACACTGTATCACACTTCCCAGACACTCCAGTTCCAACTTCAACTCAAAGGGCTATAGATAGAGCTCCAGCTGCTACTTCAGAGGGTGATATGCATAAGCCTTGGTGGCTTCCATCTGGTGTTAAGCCTCTAGATGCACAGAGTACAAGAGTGAATAATGCTTGGCAGCCTCTTCCTAGATTTCAGGGGATGTATGAGAAAGCCTGGGTGCTCAATCAGAATCCTGCTGCAGGGGAGGAGCCCTCACAGAAAATCTCTACCAGGGCAATGCCAAAGGGAAGTGTGGGGCCGGAGCTCCCACATAGTGTCCCATTAGGGCACTGCCTAGTGAAGCTGTGAGAACGTGGCCATAGTCTCCCAGACACCAGAGTGGTAGAGCCACTGACAGCTTGCATCCTGTGCCTGGAAAAGCCATAGGCACTCAACAATCTATTAAAGCAATTGTGGGGGCTGAACCCTGTAAAGCCACAGGGGTAGAGATGCCCAAGAACTTGGGAGCCCACTGCTTTCATTAGTGTACCCTTGATGTGAGACATGAAGTCAAAGAAGATTATTTTGGAGCTTTGGGATTTAATAACTGCCCTGCTAAGTTTTGAATTTACATGGGGCCTATAGCCCCTTTATTTTGGCTGATTTCTCCCTTTGGGAAGGGGAGTGTTTACCCAATGTCTATACTCCCATTGTATCTTGGGACTAAATAAATTGTTTGTGAATTTAGAGGCCCATGGGAAGAGGAGATTTGCCTTGTCTCAAATAAGACTTTGGAATTTCAACATTTGAGTTAATGCTGGGATGAGTTGTAGCTTTTGGGAATCATTAGAAAGGCGTGATTGTATGTTGCAGTTTGAAAAAGATATGAGATTTGAGAGGGGCCAGAGTTAGAATTATATACTTTATTTTCCCCTCTGAAACTCACATTGAATTGTAATCCACAATGTTGGAGATACGTCCTGGTAGGAGGTATGGGGTCTTGGAGGGGCAGATCCCTCATGAAAGGCTTGGGCCCACCCCTTGGTGATCAGTTAACTCTCCGAGTTCTCATGAGATCTGATTATTTTAAAATGTGTGTCACCTCCACCTCAACCCTACACTCTTGCTCTCATTTTGATATGTGATGTGCTTGCTCCCTCTTTGCCTTCTACCATGATTGGAAACTTCCTGAAGCCTCCCTTTAAGCAGATGCCACCATGCCTCCTGTAAAGCCTACAGAACCATGAGCTAATTAAACTTCTTTTCTTTGTAAATTAGTGAGTCTTAAGTATTTATTTATACTAATGCAAGATTGCCCTAACACAGGGTATATACCCAATAATGGGATTGCTGGGTTCAATGCTCCTTCTGTTTTAAGTTCTTTGAGAAATCACCACTGTGCTTTTCACAATGACTGAACAAATTTACATTCCCACCAGCAGTGTATAAGTGTATTATTTTCTCTACAACCTAGTTAGCATCAGTTATTTCTTGGCTTTTTAATAATAATAATTCTGACTTGAATGACATGATACCTCATTGTGGTTTTAATTTGCAGTTCTCTAATGATTAGCAATATTAAGCACTTTTTTCATATGCTTATTGGCCACATGTATGTCTTCTTTTGAAAAGTATATGTTCTTGCCCAAAGTAACTTACAGATTCAATGCTATCCCCATCAAGTTACCACTGACTTTCTTCACAGAATTGGAAAAAAAAACTACCTTAAACTTCATATAGAACCGAAAAAGAGCCCACACAGCCAAGACAATCCTAAGAAAAAAGAACAAAGCTGGAGGCATCACTCTACGTTACTTCGAACTACACCACAAGGCTACAGTAATCAAAACAGCATGGTACTGGTGCCAAAACAGAGATATAGACCAATGGAACAGAATAGAGGCCTCAGAAACACCACATTTCTACAGCCCTCTGATCTTTGACAAACCTGACAAAAACAAGCAATGGAGAAAGAATTCCCTATTTAATAAATGGTGTTGGGAAAACGGGCTAGTCACATGCAGAAAGCTGAAACTGGATCTCTTCCTGACACCTTACACCAAAATTAACTCCAGATGGATCAAAGACTTAAACATAAGACCTAATACCATAAAAACCCTAGAAGAAAACCTAGGCAATATCATTCAGGACATAGGCATAGGCAAGGACTACATGACTAAAATACCAAAAGCACTGGCAACAAAAGCCAAAATAGACAAATGGGATCTAATTAAACTCCAGAGCTTCTGCACAGCAAAAGAAACAATCAATAGAGTGAACCAGCAACCAACAGAATAGGAAAAAAATTTTGCAATCTACCCATCTGACAAAGGGCTAATATCCAGAATCTACAAAGAACTAAAACAGATTTACAAGAAAAAAACAAACAAACCCATCCAAAAGTAGGCAAAGGATATGAACAGACATTTCTCAAAGGAAGACATATATGAGGCCAACAAACATACGAAAAAATGTTCATCATCACTGATTATTAGAGAAATGCAAATCAAAACCACAATAAGATACCACCTCACACCAGTTAGAATGGCAATATTAAAAAATCTGGAGAAAACAGATGCTGGAGAGGATGTGGAGAAATATGAACATTGTACACTGTTGGTGGGAGTGTTAACTAGTTCAACCATTGTGGAATACAGTGTGGCACTTCCTCAAGGAGCTAGAAATAGAAATTCCACTTGACCCAGCAATCCTATTACTGGGTATATACTCAAAGGATTCTAAATCATCTATTATAAAGACACATGCACACATATGTTCATAGCGGCACTGTTTACAATAGCAAAGACCTGGAACCAACCCAAATGCCCATCGACGATAGACTGGACAAGGAAAATGTGGCATATATACACCATGGAATACTATGCAGCCATAAAAAACGATGAGTTCGTGTCCTTTGTAGGGACATGGATGAATCTGGAAACCATCATTCCCAGCAAACTGACACAGGAACAGAAAATATAATATCATATGTTCTCAGTCATAGACAGATGTTGAACAATGAGAACACATGGACACAGGGAGGGGAGCATCACACACTGGGGGTCTGTTGGGCCAAGGGAAGGACAGCAGGGAGGGTGGGGAGGTTGGGGAGGGATAAAATGGGGAGAAAAGCCAGATATAGGTGATGGGGGATGGAAGCAGCAAACCACATTGCCATGCGTGTACCTATGCAACAATCCTGCATGATCTGCACATGTACCCCAGAAACTAAAGTACAATTTTTAAAAAATTAGTTAATTAATTAATTATTTTTTTTAAAGTAGGCTTGTAGGAAGAGAAATTAATTTAGAAATCCAGTTTAAGGCTTTCATTTTTCCAACGAAGTAACTGAGACGTATGATATCCCAAGTAAAAATGCTTTATCCACGAAAAATATTACTGTTAAATAATGATGGTTGCTGCTACCCTAAGAACATATGATATCAAACTATGATTATTATTTCATCCTAGATAAAAGAACGAATAGGTATTGTTTTATATTTGAGGGGCAGAAAAAAGGTAAGTACAGAAATACCGATAGATAGATAGATATATGATAGATAGATAGATAGATAGATAGATAGATAGATAGATAGATATAGATAGATAGATGATAGAGACATAGATAGCTACATCGACAGAGAATTTGGACACATGTGATACCATGTTTCTATATTATTTGAGATTCCTGGCTTAATCATGCTATTTATTTTGATTTAAATATGGCCAATTTAGATATTCTGAGCCTTTTAAAAACTTATAAATGAAAATCACTATACCTTGACCTTTAGAGATATAGAAACCATGGTTTCTTTCCCTTTTTAAAAGAGAAATAGGCTGTTCTTCCATTCTTGGGTTTCTTGGGTTTGAAAGTCAGTTTTCTTCCCCATTATGTCTAAAGCTGGCCTGTCACTATATGTATAGGAAGGGTCAGCAAGTATAAGGTTCTTCTATGCAAGTTCCTTATTGTCTCATGCCAGACGAGTCCTTAAGCTCTGTATTAGTTCGCTCTTGCATTGCTCTCAAGAACTAAGTGAGACTGGTTAATTTGTTGAGAAAAGAAAGAGGTTTACTTGATTCACAGTTCCACAGACTATACAGGAAGTATGGCTGGGGAGGCCACAGGAAACTTGCAACCATGGCAGAAAATGAAGAGGAAGCAGGCACATCTTACATGGCCACAGAAAAAGAAAGAGACAATGGGCAGGTGGGGGGTGTTACACACTTTTAAACAAACAAATCTCATGAGAACTCACTTACTATCAAGAGAACAGCAAGGGGGAAATCCTCCATGATCCAATCACCTCCCACCAGCCCTCACATCCAGCACTGGGGATTGCAATTCGACATGAGATCTGGTTCATCAAGCTCTAAAAGCCATGCGGCACAGTCACTGTCACTGTTGCATTCCTCTATGGCTCTCATTTTATGTTATATTACTATTTTATTACAAGAGTAAAATCATAACTTTACAGCAAATTTAGATTATTATATCACCTAAACATTCTTCTGTTTCCTCATCCAGCCTTTTCTCATCAATCTATTTTGCATATTCATAAAAATAAAACCTATATTAATCATGACCTATATTCTGGCCCCTGATAATTGCTAGAAAGAGCTGACACAGGACATTCCAGCAGTTATTTTTTAACACTTCGCTTTCCTCTAATAATGGTCTAGCCTTTAATAAATGTGTAATCTGTTTGTATGTCTAAGAAACATCACAACATGTCTTTCTTCTATAGGAACCAGACCATTATTATTCCTTGTTTCCCTTCCTACTTCATCACCAATATAAAATCTTTAATTTCCTTTGCAAGCCTTTAAGAGGGGTTTGTCTAATCTTTAGAACTGACACTTAGAATCTAGGATATGAATGAGATAATATTTTACTGAGTACTAATATATTTGAACACACAGTGGGGTTTTTTTAAAAGCTACAACATTTAGTACAGATTGTTCTGCCACACTTACCCAGAAAATAATTTTAACCCTTCTAAATAGGAGATTACAGTGAAAACATCAAACAAGTCTATTGTTCCCTTTTCTTCATTTGAACATTTTTGTTATTTTACTGACACCAATAGAGCCATAAAGAGACACTCCAGTTCTAAAAAGCCAACAGAAAATAACATGTAACAAAAGAATGGCACACTTAGGCAACAGCAATATCTAGACTGGTATTTATCACATTTAATAGAAAAAAAAATGTAGTCTCTATTTATTTCTTACATAAGAACATTCCTTTTCACAAATAAGTCCTTGAATAGGCTATAAACAGAACATAATGCTTTAGCTTTTATTTTTGATCCATAATTACTTACATTTTATATCACCATGTACCATGAGAGATTGTTACTCAATGTTTGAATTTGCATTCTTTGTGTCCTTATATTATATAGTCATTCATTCACAAAATATTTACAGAATGAGTTTTTCGTCCCAGGCACTGCTCTATGTAGTTAGGGAACAAAGATTTCTTTATTTGTAAAGCTTTCTTTTGAGTAAGAACAGACAGGGGCAATGAACACAGTAAATATAGGCATAAACATAAATACAAAGGAGATGAATGCCATGGAAAAACAAGTAGAACAATGTAAGGGGATTTGGTATTGCAGCACTAAGTAAGATTATTTGGGTAATTCCTAGGCCAGAAAAAAAAAGCAATTAGAGCACAGGCTCTAAAGCGAGAGTGTCTAATGTATCAAGAAACAATAAGCAGAGTAATAATGGTCAAGGTCAGAGAGGTCTCAAAGACCTAACCACACAGGACTTTGCAGAACAGTGTAAGGAGCTTGCTTTTATTATCAGATTTACCAAATAAAAAGATAGGGCACTCAGATAATATGTTAATTTCAGCTAAACACCATTTTTAGTATATATATGTCTTATGCCATATTTGGGACATACTTATACTAAAAAAGTATCTGAATAATTATGGTATAAGTATGCTCCATGAAATATTTAGAACATAATCTTTAAAATGTTTTGGGTTTATCAGAAATATAACTCAAACTGGACATTCTGTATGCTATCTGTCAAACCATGGGAGTGTTTTAAGCAGAGGAATTGCATGACCTGACATTATTTAAAAGGATCACTCTGGCTGCTGCCTAGAGAATGGACTGACAGCAGGGAGTTCAGGAAACAAGATCTCCTGGGTGGCTTTTGCAGAGTTAGAAATGAAAGATTATGGTGCCTGGAACCTGGAGATAGACTGTGGCACAGAAAAGAACGAGAAAAGTTAAGGCTAGGAAATAAAATAAAAGCAAGATACTTACTGATATCTACCTATCTATCTAAACAGATGTAATTAATATCAATGTTCGCTTAATTTAATCTGATTGGCTTTGTGACCAATTCTCTCTAAAAATAAAAAAAGAGGAAAGAAAGAATGGCCTCGTTGCTGACCTGAATGAAAGAAGAAATGCAAAGGAGGATGCTGGAGTAGAAATCAGAACGTTTGGGTTGTCACTTGTTTATATGTGACTTCAGATAAATCACAATCTCTCAGAACTCTCATTTTTTTATAAGCATGGACAAAAATGTTCATCTTTCTTACCTCACCAGGTTATTGTGAAAACCAGATGAAAGTGGATTCTTATGATCTCCGTAATGTGTCATGTAAGTACTCACTGTTATAAGTATTGAAGTCACAGGAAAATCATATGGGTAAGATTATAAACACAAGAGAGGAAACGAAGGATTAAGTAAGCTGAAGAAATGTCATATTTCTTACTTCAAGGAAAATTAACTAAAAAACATTTCTTCGAGGTAACAAATCAAAGATGCCAGGAATTCATAATGGTCTTTGGAAGATCATGTACATCTCTCCATTTTATCTTAAAAAACTGTCTTCTTTCTTCTTTCAACAGAAGCAAGAAAACAACATATATTAGCACACATTCTTTTCAGTTTTAGGTGTTTTCTACTAAGAGAAGTAAACTTAATGAACAATGAATACTCAATTGTTTTTTATCTCAGAAAATTACTTAGGAATCATAGTAGAATACAGTTCAGATGATTAATGAGAATATAATCTAAGATTCTAACATGGACCCAAAAAGAACAGGTCTGCTAGTACTGGAATCAGTGTACAAAATTAAGTAACAGACTGAGAGAGAAATGTGGCAAGTGTCCATCTATTGATCATTCATCAATTCATTTAATAATTACTTCTTGAGCACTCTCTATGTATAAAGGTCTATAGGATATTCAAAAATAAAATAGAACCACCACTCTCAAAACATATATACATCAATAATTAGAATATTAGGTAGTTTATGATAAGTACTACAGGAGAAGTATAGATAATGTATTACAGTAGAACGGAGAGAAGAATGGACACTGCAAAGGTTGATCAGAAAAATACAGTGTTGTCAGGTGGTATCCTACCAGGTGGGATAAGGGAACCTGGTAGTGCCTGGTGGACTGTGGTTAGAATGTAGAGTAAATGAAAGCAATGAACAGAGGTGTACAAGAGGAGTTAACCCAACATTATGGAAAATACTAAATATCAGATAAAAGAAGATGTTTTTATTATGTTGACAAAAGTTAGCTATTGAAGGCTTTGGAGTTAACAGGAACATTAGAGCCAAGATGAAGAAAAATCAATCTGGGAGCATGTGTAGGAAGACTTGGATGCAGGGAGACAACTAGAAAACTATTACAATCATTTCTTGGGAAGAAGGCAGTTGAATGAAAAGAGTTTGTGAGGTGTGTATCAATTAGCATTGGAATTAAATGAGTATAACAGGCAATCTAAAATAAGGGTGGCTTATACATGATTCATCTATCACTCTTTAAAAGAGAATTGGTAACATTCAAGAACTAAAACATAGCTTTACATAGTTTGCAGTGACAGAAGATTCTAAGGTTTTATAGTACTATTTTTTAATAGTTTTCACAATCATGTTCCCTAAGATGTTGGCTGGATTCCTATTGACTCATCCTCATTGCAGGTTGAAAAAAATTAAAAAGAAAAGGAAAAACCTCCTCTCCTCTGAGTCAGCTCCCTTCAAGCAGCTTATCTGAAAAGTACCCATACATTTTCTAGCCCTATTGTACAACTCAGAGATGTTATACTATTGTGAAAGCATTTTCACTATAATTTTTGTTTTTCTGTTACCACCCTGTTTGAAGACTGTTGAAAAACAGATGAATTTTACTTTCACCTGATTGTATAGTATTGCAATTGCAATCAAAATACAATAGCAATGTTCAATTTATTCATCAATTTATTTAACAAATATTTGTGAGTGTCTTTCACATGCCAGGGGCTATTCTAAGTGCTAAAGGTATAATAATAAGTAAAACAGAGAAGGTTTTTGCTCTGAAGAAGCTTACATTCTAATTGGAATGTAGTAGGCATTTGGAGAGGTCAAATACTGAACAAATATATAAGATAAAAGCAGAGAATAGAGTAGTGAAATAAATTAGAAACAGTGGAAGAGTAGGAGAAACAAGAATAAGGAATATATGGGAAATGAGCCCAAAGGGTCTGGAAAGCAGAAGCAATAGCAAATGTAAGGTACAAAGACAGGAAGAAGGGAAAATGGATACAAGGGGAAGATCATGTACTGACTTGTAACAAATGGAAAATTTTTTTTAAATGAATCAAGTGAATCAATGGAAAGAAGCATGGAAGGAAGGATAAAAGTGCTAATGGTCTCTAGAATAAGGAAATATTTTAAACTGGTTTAAAGAGGTTTTATAGATAATAACTTTGCTTCAATATAACCTCATTAAAGAAATAAACTATATTTTAACTAATTCACATTTATTCTATAACTGTTCAATTTGCTTTACTTTTGTTTTATTCTGATTTTGACTAGAGGTGACCTAAAGCATCAAGTACCAGAGCTGAATCTGGAGTGTGTGAATCTTGGGTGCACATTATCTAACAGTTCCCTCCCAGCAGTCTGAACTGTTACTTCTACACTCTTCTCAGAGTTATTTTCTTCTGATATGAAGCACATTAGTTAAAGTTCTAAACTTGAGGCAAGTCTCCATGGTTACAAGAGGGCAAGCTGCCTCTTAGTGCCCAGAAGAGCTGGAATTGTCTTCACTTGAAATTGAATAGCACTCAAGCTGCATTGCAGAATGACAAACTCAATTGTGAGTGACAATGTAAACAGGATGCATTTAAATCACATTAAGAAAGAGATGAAAAGCATTAACACAGGCACTTATTATTCCAGTCCACACTGACACAGTATTCAAGAACATGAACCCAAGAGGTCAACTGTGCAATTTTGAATTCTCTGAACACTACACTCAGAGGAAAATATCTTCCTAGAATTAGAGAAAGAATTAAACTGAAAAAAAAAACAATAATTGATGGGACAGAAAACCTATTCTCCTGATGTAATATCTATATAAACATGAAATTTGTGCATTTCTTCAGTTTGGGATTTCTATTCCTTAAGTATATTTATAAATTCTCTTCAAGTTAGGTAAGAAGCTCTACATGTATCCATGTTAAGTGAATATTTCTTTCCTCTGTATTCTCATAATAAAAAACAATTCTTTAATGTAGAGGTTTCTCTTTTTGTAATTTGAAAAGATTATACTAAAATAATTTTGGAGATTTTGAGTATGATTACAATTTTTGAGATCTTTCATATTTGAAGTACAGTTGTTTCATCAATGCTTAGCTGAAGTGTGGGCATCTGTGTCTATCTGTAGATTTACTTGCTGGAGGATTCCAAGGAATGGCACTAGGCTGGACCAACAGGGAAGCATGTCCATATATGAGAAAAAGAAAACCAAATAGGAAGAGAGGACAATAGATTCAACTTGGATAAATCAAAGATATATGGGAATGCATACAAAGAACAAAAATAAAATTAAAGAAAGATGAGTTTGCCTTTTATTTTACTCTTAAAAAGGAGTTCTGGTCACGAATGTGAGAGTCAGCAGCCAAGATGAAAATCTAGCAGTTCCTTAAGAAAGTAAACATTTTCAACCATTTCTAATGTTGTATAAATAAATTATATACCAAAACCAAGTAGAATTTATACTAGATATACAAGGCTTGTTCAACATTCAAAAATCAATCAATATAATCCATCACATCAACAGGCTAAAAAAGAAAAATCACACGATTATATCAATAGATGAAGAAAACACATTTGACAAAATCCAGAACCAATGTATGACTTAAAAATAAAACCCTCAGCCAGGCATGGTGGCTCACTCCTGTAATCTCAGCACTTTGGGAGGCTCAGGTGGGTGGATCATAAGGTCAGGAGTTTAAGACCAGCCTGGCCAAGACGGTGAAACCCCATCTCTACGAAAAATACAAAAATTAGCCAGGCATGGTGGCAGGCACCTGTAATCCCAGCTACTTGGGAGGCTGAGGCAGGAGAATCCCTTGAACTTGGGAGGTGGAGGTTGCAGTGAGCCAACGTCTGGCACTGAACTGAAGCCTGGACAACAGAGACTCTGTCTCAAAAAAAAAATAATAATAATAGAGTGAATTTTCTTGACCTGACAAAGAATTATCTATAATCCATGAAAGAAATAATTGATAAACTGGACTTTATTAAATTTAAAATTTCTGCTCTGCAAGAGACATTGTCAAGAGAGTAAAAAGACAAGACATAGTCTGGAAAACATATCTGCAATAGACATATCGAATAAAGATCTATTACCCAAAATATGAAATAAAATTATTAACAAAACTTTTGAAACACAGACAAGATGGCCAACTAGTAGCAGCCAGGAAGTGCCACTTCTATGAGAGAAACGTAGGTTTTAGTAGGTCCACATAATTTGAACAGCTGTTCAGAGAGAAAATGCTGAGAGTGGTTGGAGATGTGATGCAGATGCTGAGGTGAAGGAGGTAGGCGGCTTGGAATCCTGTGTAGGGCACCCAAATGCTGAGACTAGTTTGCGGCCCTGAACAGCTTCTGAGGAATAGGCAAGTAACAGTACTGATGACTGTACACCCTTACTATGGACCTCTGAGATTCTCCATACAGGGGACCCCACATACCCCATGGACATTTGAGCTGACAGAGGGATCTGTCAGAGAGTAGACAGAAAGAGGGCTCCAACCAGCACAGAAGTGGCGGGTCTTTGTACAAGACACAGCACCTGTAGAATGTAGCCATAGGTGCCTATTCCCCAGTGCTCAACATCTCATTCCAGGAAGCTCCAGCTCAGCTGACCACAAGGCCTAGAGAGAGTGGGGCCAACTTCTTGGGGTGGGGGTTGCTGGGACACATCTGTTCTATACGCCTTCCTTCCCACAGGCCCCTCCTAGAACCCCTACCTGGCCACCCTGCAAGAGCATGTCCACAGCCCAGTCTCCACCGTCAAGCCTGGTGCTTTGACTGCCTTATTACATTCCCAGGAAACTGGGTGCACTTGAGATTACTCAAAGCACCTAGAACCTGCTTCTGAGAGTATGGAAGACAGAGCTGCAAGCCAATCCCAGGTGCCCAAAGCTAGAGTGCACAACTTGAGAATTCTGAGCCAAGATCTCTGGCTAGCACTTGAGTAGAAGAGGAGCCCACAATTTCAGAACACTGAGAGGGATCATGTGTGAGTTCTTGGGTTGACTGGAAGTGGGAGCAGGGCATGCCTCCTCCAAAAGGACCAGCCTAAAAAAGGTGTGGCCTATCTTGCTGCTGCAGCTTATGCCAGGGAACTCGCAGACTGAACAAAATAAAATGTGGGTGCAGTGCCAGTGATTGGAGAGTGCTCTCCCAAGGCATCTGGAGTGGACTTAGTGAGAGAGTCGCCTTTCTCACCCTTCACTGCAGACCATGGCTTCAAACATCAGGATATAGAGCAGTTCTGTGGCTGAATATGAGACTATCCTCCACCCATTACTCTTAAGCACCATGTACTGGATCTCAGCCCAAACTACAACAACAAAAATATTTTGGTAATATAACCCCCCGAGAAACCAAGAGTAAGAATTCAGCCATAAAAACCCTGTAAAGAGCATTGGCATTCAGAAACCATCCATAAGTGAAGCCAACTGGCTATACTCAACTTACACCACAGTGAAAGGAACAACAACCCTCCCTGAGGAGAAAGAAACAGTGCAAGACCTCTGGCAATTAAAAAAGGGTGTTCCTTTATACCCAGATGTGTCCATTAGCTCCTTAGCAAAGGTTCTTAACCATTTTGTAATGACTAAAATGATAGGCACAGATTTTACAATCTGTACAGCAAGGAAGTTCATCAGGATTCAGGAGAAAGTTACAACACAATCTAAAAACTCCAGTAAAATGAACCAAGAGTTGAAAAACCAAATAAGCTGTTTAAGAAAGAACCACAGTGAACTTCTCAATCTGAAAAAAATTACTACAAGAGTTTCATAATACATTCAAGAGTTTTAGCAGCAGAATAGCCTGAGCTGAGGGAACAATCTCAGACCCAGAAAATCAGTTCTCTAATCAACTTTGTCATACAAAAATAAAATAAAATAATTTAAAATAACCAAACCTCCAAGAAATATGGGATTATGTAAAGAGACCAAATCTATAACTCATGGGTATTCCTGAGAGAAAAGAGAGAATAAGCAACTTGGAAAATGTATTAGAGCATACGGTCCACAAAAACTTCTCTAATCCCACTAAAGAGTTTGACAGGTACATTTAAGAAATTCAGAGAAACCCAACTAGACACCATACAAGATGACCATCCTCAAAGCATACAGTTACCAGTTTCACCAAGATCAATGCAAAATAAAATGTCTTAAAGGCAGCTAGAGAGAAGGGTCATGTACAGAAGGAACCTCATTAAGCTGGCAGCAGACCTCTCCTCAGAAACCTTCCAAAGCCAGAATAAAATGGAGGCCCATTTTTAGTGTCCTTAAATAAAAATAATTTCAACCAATAATTTCATATCCCATCAAACTAAGCTTCA
The DNA here is from genome assembly GCA_963573385.1 of Cacajao melanocephalus. Taxonomy (NCBI): domain Eukaryota; kingdom Metazoa; phylum Chordata; class Mammalia; order Primates; family Pitheciidae; genus Cacajao; species Cacajao melanocephalus. The sequence continues at coordinate 42,800 of CAUYLG010028215.1, forward strand.
TAAAGAAAGGAGAAATAATATCCTTTTTAGACAAGCAAACACAAAGGGAAATTATTTCAACCAGAGCAGCCTTATAAGCCCTTAAGAGAATGTTAAACATGGACTCAAAAGAATGACATCTACCACAAAACACATTTAAGCACATAGTCCAGGGACACTATAAAGCAACTACACAATCAGGTCTACAGAACAATAAGCCATCAGTGATGACAGGATTATAATCACATACATCAATACTAACCTTAGTTTTAGTATGACAAATGCCCCACTTAAAAGACACAGAAGGAAAGGCTGGTTAATAAAACAAAACAAAAACATCTGCTGTTTTTCAAGAGACTCATCTCACATGTGATAATACTCACAGGTTCACAGTAAAGGAATGAAGAAAGATCTACCATGCAAATGAGGAAAAAGAGCAAGAGTCACTACTCCTATATCAGATAAAACAGACTTTACCCCAATAAAAACTTAAAAATACAATGAAGGACATTACATAGTGATAAAAATTAAAATCCAACAAGAGAGCTTAACTATCCTAAATATATACACACTGAACATTGGAGTACCCAGATTCATAAAATAAGTTCTTAATGTGAAAAGACTTAGACAACCACACAATAATAGTGGGAACCCTCAACACCCCTCTGACAGTGTTAGACAGATCAACAAGGCAGAAAACAACAAAAATACCCTGGAATTATATTTGACACTCGACCAATTAGATCTAGCAGATATCTACAGAGCACTCTACAGAAAAAATAGTCACTATTCTGCTCTTTTTTCTTATTTTTGCATCATAGATCTTTCTTCATTGCTGTACTGTAAACCTGTGGGTATTATTACACGTGAGATGAATCTCTTGAAAAAAAAAAAAGATGGCTTTGTTTTGTTTTATTAACTCAATAACCACAGAATATTCATTTTTCTCATTTGCACATAGAATGTAGTCTAAGATCTAGGATCAACCACATATTTGGTCATAAAGCAAGTCTCAATAAATTTAAAAAACTGAAATCATACCAAGCCCACTCCCAGACAACAGTACAATAAAAATATAACTAAATATCAAGAAGATCTCTCAAATCTACACAAATACATGGAAATTAAACAACTTGCTCCTGAATAACTCCTGGGTGAACATTAAAATTAAAGCAAAGATTTAAAAAATTATTTGAAATAAATGAAGATAGGAATACAACTTACCAAAATTCTCTGGGATGCAGTCAAAGCAGTGTTAAGAGGAAAGTTGTATCGCCCTAAATGCCTTTATCAGGAATTTATAAAAATCTTAAATTACCAATCTAACTTTCCAACTAAAGAAACTAAATTAAAAAGAAGAAACCAACTCCAAAGCTAGCAAGAGAAAAGAAATAACTAAAATTGGAAAAGAGCCTAATAAAATTAAGATGCAAAAATTCATAGAAAATATCAATGAAACCAAGAGATTTTTCTTCTAAAAACAAACAAGATTGATAGATTACTACCAGATTAACCAAAAAAAGAGAGAAGATCGAAATATACACAATTAAAAGTGACAAAGATGACATTACAACCAATCCCACAGAAATACAACAGATTCTCAGAGAATGCTATAACAACTCTATGCACACAAATTAGGAAATCTAGAAGAAATTGATATATTCATGGAAATATACACTTCTCCAAGATTAAACCAGGAAGAGATTGAAACCTTGAATAGACTGATACTGAATTCTTTAGTTTATTACATTAGTAATAAAAGGCCATAAACCAAAATTAGCCCTGAGCCATGTGAACTGAGTCATTGATTTGAGCCAGTCTGGGCAAAAGGTGAAACTTCATCTCTACTTAAAAAAATACAAAGTATTACCTGGGAGCGGTGGTACATGTCTGCAATCCCAGCTAAAGAGGCTATCGCAGGAGGATTGCTTGAGCTGGGAGGTGGAGGTTGCAGTGTGCTGTGATCATGCCACTGTATTCCAGCCTGGGCAACAGAGCAAGACTGACTTAAAACAACAACAACAAAACAAACAAACAACAACAACAAACCATGAAGCCAGCATCACATCAAAAAGTTAATACATCACAATCAAGTAGGCTTTTCAAAATATGCAGATCAATAAACATGTTTTACCACACAAGTAGAATTAAAAGCACACACCATATGATAATCTCAATAGATGCAGAAAAAGCTTTCAATAAAATCCAACATCCCTCAATGATAAAAACCCTCAACAAATTAGGCATTGAAGGAACACACTTCAAATTAATATGAGCCATCTATGACAAACCAACAGCAAGTATCATACTGAATGGGCAAAAACTTGACGCATTCCCCTTGAGAAACAGCATAAGACAAGCATGCCCACTCTTATCATGCCTATTCAACATAGTACCAGAAGTCCTAAACAGCACAATCAGGCAAGACAAAGAAATAAAAGGTATTCAAATAGGAAAAAAGAAGACGTCAAAGGATCTCTGTTTCGACAATAAGACTTTATACCTAAAAAGCCATAAAGAATCTGACAAAAGGCTCCTAGAACTGATAAATAACTTTAGAGAAATTTTAGAATACAAAATCAATGTACAAATATCAGTAGCATTTATATACAACAATAACATCTAAGCTGAGAGGAAAATTAAGAACACAATTACATTTATTACAACCACAAAGAAAATGAAACACCTAGGAATACATCTAACCAAGAAGGTGAAACATCTCTACAAGAGAATACAAAACACTGATGAAAGAAATCAGAGACTACACAAATAAAAGGAAAGCCAGTCTGTGCTCATGGGTTGCAAGAATCAGTATTGTTAAAGTGGCCATATTGCCAAAGCAATTTACTGATTCAATGCTATTTCTAGCAAACTACTAACATCATTCTTCACAGAATTAGAAGAAAATTTCTAAAGTTCATAAGGAACTGAAAACGTGCCTGAATACCCAAAGCATTCCTAAGCAAAAAGCACAAAGCCCATGGCATCATGCTGCCTGACTTCACACTATACTGTAAGGCTACAGTAACAAAACCAGCATGATGCTGATACAAACACAGACACATAGTTCAATGGAACAGAATTAAAAACTCAGAAATAAAGCCGCATATCTATAACCATCTGATCTTCAATAAGATTGACAAAAACAAGGAAATGACTCCCTATTCAATAAATGGTGCTGTGAGTACTGGCTAGTCATATTCTAAATAATGAATCTTGACTCTTACTTTTCACCATATATAAAAATTAACTCAAGATGGATTAAAAATTAAAATGCAAGACCTCAAACTATAAAAACCCTGGATGGCAATCTAGGAAATCCTTCTCAATGATGACCTTGGCAAAGAATTTTTGACTTAGTCCTTTAAAGCAATTAAAACAAAAACAAAAATTGACAAGGGGGACCTAATTAAGCTAAGAAGCTTCTGCCCAGTGAAATAGACTATTTACAGAGTAAACAGACAACCTACAGAATGGGAGAAAATATTCATAAATATGCATCTAACAACGGCCTTAATACAAAATCTATATGGCATTTAAACAAATTGACAAGTAAAAACCAAATAATCCCACAGGAACAGACACATCTGAAAAGAAGATATAGAAGTGGCCAAGAAGCATGTGATAAAAATGTTCAACATCACTAATCATCAGAGAAATGCAAATCAAAACCACAATGACGTACCATCTCACAGTAGTCAGAATGGCTATTATTGAAAAGTTAAAAAACAAAACACAAAAAAAACAGTATTGTCAAGATTGTGGAAAAAGAGAACACTTATACACTCTTGGTAGGAATGCAAGTTAGTTCAGCCCTTGTGGAAAGCAGTTTGGAGAGTTCTCATGAACTTTAAAAAAAGCTACTATTCAACCCAGCAATATCATTAATGGGTGTATGTCTAAAGGAAAATAAATCATTCTACCAAATAAGATATAGGCATATGTATGTTCATTGCCACACTATTCACAATAGCAAAGACCCATAATCAACCTAGGTACTCATCAATGATGGAATATGTTTACAAATGTGGGGCATATATAGATATATATATCTCACCATAGAATACTGCACAGTCATCAAAAAGAACAAAGTCATATCCTTTGCAGCAACATGGATGCAGCTAGAGGCATATTTCTGAACAAATTTATGTAGGAACAGAAAATCAAATACCATATATTCTCACTTATAAGTGGGAGCTAAACGTTTAGAACACATGAACATACACATGGGAACAAAAGACACTGCAGACTAGACAGGAGAGGAAGGAAGAGAGGGGGTGAAAAACTACCGCTGGGGACTATGATCACTGCCTAAGTGAACTATCACAGGATGCTGGCATTATTGGATTTTAAATTTCTTCAAGTTTAATGCTTTCCTGATTTTCCAAAATTAAAATATACTTTCTGTTTCAAAAAGTCAGTATAAACTTTGCCACATATTTCCACATTTAGCTACATCCACATATTCATATTTTATTGAATATTATCTCTCTATCGCACCTCATTAAAAAGTCAGTAAGATAGTTGAACATGTTTGTCTTTCATTGCCACTGGCACAGATATGCTATGCAATACTGTATCCACTCAACAAATATTTTTTTCAAAAATGACTGACTAAATGAATAATTGCAAGAATCATGGTTAAACAGATCAAGAATAGATGCTTCGTATTCTATTGAGCCAGCACATAGTATACAGAATAATTTTCCTTAAGCAGATATCATATACTCACCTTGTAATGAATTAATTATCCCCCAGTGTATATGCATTCACGTCTGAGAAAATTCTAACATCCATAGATTTTTTGGAATTCAAATATTCTCTAAACCTCAATTTTCTCAAAAGTAAGCAGGGTAAATAAACTCCCTATAGTTAGGCTGCAATTAGAGATAATCTAGGTATGATACTTACCATGTACCTGAACTAAAGAAATTATTATTATTGGTATTGTTATTATTGACTTTCTTAATCTAATCTATTATTAAAGTTTTGTCACCTAGTTCTCATTTAATCATACCCCCTTTCAGTCAAATAGCACTACTTACTTTTTATTAAAATAAACTGTAGAATTTTCAAAATTTCAATTATTCTAAATCACCCTCTCAATATTTGCCAATCTGAATATCACATATACATACCATTTATTTATTTTTAAAATATGCCTTATATTGCTTTGGTTTCTTAAGATTGATTTTTGGCAACAATATTGATGAAATTATGGCTTTGAAATTTTTCTAATATAAAATATCTAATTATTAAGTAAACGAATACACAGAAAGAGACATATTTCTTCCTTGCTCAAACGCATCTCATCTTGTATTCACAAGTACTTATAATAATTTTTGAGAGACACTGCCCCATATTATAGTGGCAATTGGTAATTGGTATTGTGGAGTCATTTTATGGATTCAAATCCTAAAATCAAATATGTCTCAGAGCTCATGTAACTTTTCTGTGTTTCAGTTCTTTTGTTGATAATTCGTAGTAAAAATAAGTTTAAGAAAAAGAAGAGTAATTTAAAATCTTTTCATCTTTGTTCAGTGAAAAGGTTTAAAAGTAATGACTAATTTAATAGAAATGAGGATTCTTAGTTCTTACATTGTAGCTCTAAATACTATTTTACATCACACCAATTTAGGTCTTCTTGAAGAAATAGCTGATTACAATTCTGAGGTAGAAAATAGATCAGATGAGCCTCAAGAGTAACTATCCAAGACTACTGAGATCATATCAGAAGGAATTAATTTAAATAGGTTTCCAGTGACTGAACACAGGACAATTTAAGCACTGGTAAGCATAATTTAACTGTAATAAATTGAAAACTATCAATATGTTTATATCCATGAGTTTATGATGATACGACAAAACAAAAATTCACTGATTACCTTTAGTGGATGCAAGAAAATTATCTCATTATTTTGAAAATTGATAATTAGATTAAACGAATTGTTTATTCTGCCTTTCCTATAACTAACCATATTTTTAGGTAACTGTATAATTAATGAGGAAAATACCTCTCTATTGAAGTAATTCAGGTAATAGATGCAGGAAAATAATCACCTGTCCATTTATGAAAAATAGATATGGAATTAAGGGCAAATCCAAAGTTTGTGCCTTGAGGTTACAGCAGGATGAAGTGGTTCTTATTTAAAATAGCATAAAATAATCATTCATTGTGACATAATGTAAGTTCTGTGTTTTTACTATACCCTCTCAGCAGATTCTCCTCTGGTAACTTGGGAATCATACATTCTACACCAAGACCTAAATCTTGTGAGAATTCAGTGAGATAATATATAGGAAAACATATGGAGTGTAACATTCTAAACAAGTTTAACATATTCCTAGGACGTTATCTTTCTTTCTTTGAGTCCTCAAAACATTTCTGTGGACCCATTTTATAGCAGTTATATTTCTATCTTCTAATTATTTGAACATTATTTTAAATTATTTATTGCCACCTCTTAGATTATGAAATCCCTATAGGAAAGAAAGATGTTTTGCTTATTTTCCATGCTCTGTTTTGCACATATCAGAAGTTGAAAATATCTGGCAAGCAAGCAGGCTCATTCTCCTACACATTTGCCGTGTATTTACCATTCTTTTCCAATTGAGCTGGGGTACAGAGTTAGTATTTTTTATAACATGCCCTTCTATGCAGCCACTGCTTTACCTGGCACCTGAGAAACTTGTTTGTCACAATTCACTACTACCTTAATGGCACCAAGCAGATCTTTATTGAATCAATGAAGTTAAAGTACACCAAACTCAAACTAAGTTCTCCTAAGCTGTCTAAGTAAAGTGGACAAGTTTCATTGCAAGCATTTTACAATCTTTATTGCTTACTGAAAGGTATTGCTTACTTTACAGATCTTAGATATTTTTGGTAAGGATATGTATGAATATTAGACTGGGAAAGTGTTAATATAATGGGGTTTGATTATCATAATACTAAAAGGTTTAACTTTCCCCTTCAGACTTTATTTAAAATGTTACAATTATTTTCTAGCAAAATTTACCATTAATCATTTTTATAAGGCTTGATTTACAATAGAAGAAAATTCAAAGTATTGGGAAAATGACACCAAGAAATTAAGTGCAACTATATCCAAGGAAAATTGTTGGCAGTTTCCATTATAGGATGAGATGATTTAATTCTACCATCACAAATAAGTCAGTAAATATTCAATTATTACAGTAATTTTGAGTAACTTTTATTAAAAAACAAACTCTAATCTCTATACCTAATGAGTTAAATTAAAATTGCTTACCAGGGTGACTTTTTTCTACCAATGTTTACACCACAAAATCAAACCCCATCCTTATATTTTAGAACCCCCTCTGGAGAATATTTCTAGAATATCACTGGGAGAAATTTTTTAAAAGCATTATCTCCCAGGGACATCTGAACTCAAATCTAAAAAGTTAAAATTTATCTATTCTGTTTTAACTAATACAGAATGTATATTAATTTATACAACCCATTTCAATACTTTTGGAGAAAAGTATCTATAAGCACACTCATAAGGTTAAATAATTTTAAGTAAAATGTTTTAACTGCCCATAGTAATAATTTTTAAATACTATTATATAATATAGTTATCAAATATATATGTATTATTTTTTCTGATATAGTTCTACTGGAAATTTTACATGAAAAACATTAGCACTTGACAACAGGCTTAATGTTTTCATCTATAAAGTGGGTATAGTAAAAACACAGAACTTACATTACGTCATTTAAACAATAATAAGTGCACACAAGGATGTGAAGAAATTGGAATTATCATGGCTTGCTGATGACAATGTAAAATGTTGCAATTGTTCCAAAAAGCAGCTTGAAAGTTCCTCAAGAAATTACTTACAAGTTACCTTCTTACCAAACAATTCCACTCCTGGACATATAGCCAAGATAATTAAAAAGATATTGAGCACACAAAAATTTGTATTGAGCATTCATAACATTACTCATAATAGCCAAAAGGTGGAAAAAACCCAATGTTCATCAACTAACAAGTGGATAAACAAAATGGTATGTCCATACAACAGAACATCATTCAACCATAAAAAAGAATAACGTATTGATTCATGCTACAACATAGATGTATTTTGAAAACGTTATGCTGAGTGACAGAAAACAGACACAAAAGGCACATATTGTGTGATTCCATTCATATGAAATGTCTAGAATAGGCAAATCCATAGAGACAGAAATAGAGCAGTGGTTGCCAGGAGCTGTAGGAAGGGGAGAATACAAAGTAACTGCTAATGGTTAAGGGGTTCTTAGAGGGTTAAGAAATGTCCTGAAATTACCAAATGACATTGGTTAGGCAGTTTTATGAGTACAGCAAAAAGCACTGAATTGTACTTTCTGGTAAATGTGAATATTATATGTGAATTACATATCCCTGAAGAAAGATTCAGTCAGAGGATAGATGTCTAACTACTATTGTCAAAACTATTCTATTTCACATAATAAATTAGAACATTTCTTTAGCTGGGTTGTGTTAGCTAGTACAAACTTTTCTTTGATTCATGGCACATTTTTAGCTAAAATCAATGTATTGTTTAATTATAGTATTGTTAATACAGATTTTGATTTTCTATTTCTACAGAAGAAAAATAGAAATATTCTAAATTAGAAAACACCTCCATCTAGTTGAAATCTGCCTTATATTTTCTATACCAATTTCCAAGTTTAGATAGTCTCAAACAGAAATTTAAGAAATATACTATCTTTGAAGTTCAAATTTTTAAAAATGTGACTCAAATAAGTGAGAAATATAAAAATGCAATTTATAAAACATGTGATATGGCTTAGCTCTGTGTCTCCACCCAAATCTCATGTTGGATTATAATCCCCAGTATTAGAGAAGGAGCCTGGTGGGAGTTGATTGAATCATGTGGGTGAACTTCCCAACTGTTTTTCTCATGATAGACTCATCACAAGGTCTGGTTGTTTGAAAGTGTGTAGCACTTCTCTCTTCACTTGGTCTATCTTCCTCTTGCTCCAGCCATGTAGAATATGCCAACTTCACTTTCACTTTCTGCCATGATTGTAAGTTTTCTGAGGCCTCTGCAGAAGCAAATGCCACAGTGCTTCCCAAGCAACATGTGGAACCACGAGCCAAATAAACATCTTTTCTTTATAAATTACCCAGTCTCTGGTATTTCTCCATAGCAATGTGAGAACAGACTAATATACCATAGAAATGTAATAAAAAGACATATCCTTATTTTCCTATTAAAATTATTCAAGTATATAAACAAAAATATGCAACTGATAAAATGCCAAATAAAATATAAATTATTATAGATTTGACTTTATTTTTTGTTATAATGGGCAAAACCAACCAATAAATCAGTATTAGTTGAAAGTATATCTTCACATTTACAGATTAACGTGTATTTAAAGAGATATGTATTTTGATAATACACACAAAGCAACAACTTAGAGGTTACATGTAATCTAATTTTTGTTTTTCAAATAAATATATTTAAAATAACCAAAATTTTGCTGTAACTATTAAGGTGAGACCTGTTCTTTAATATTTGTATCATTCTTTTTCTAAATCTACTACCTTCAGGGCTGTTTCTGAGATATATGATCAAAACACCCAAGTATTTAATTTAGAAAACACAAAAATACGTTTACTCAGGATGAGAGATATGTGAATTTTATCTTTAACTTGTTAGTGTAATCACTGAGACTCTAATGCCAACAGGAAATAAATTCAATCAAATAAAAAGAACCAGTGCTCAATATTAAATCAGAGCTCCTTAAAGAAATGACTAATTCAAAGCTAGGGTAGGGATGATACAAAATGAGCTCAGAGAATTTTGTAATGCCAAAAACTAAAGAAAAGCTCAAACACACATACAAACATGCACACATAGGGTATGTTAAAGATTTCAAACAGATAAAGGAGCCAGCTGAAAGAGCTCCCAATGCCAAAAACTGAAACAATATGAATGACAAAACATACAAGGTAGTATATGATTATAATCCAAAGCACAACAAAAATGTCCATGAGGCCATACTAATATAAACCCATGTTTAAATAAATAGAGAAAATAAACCCTTTCATGTAGAAAAATTTCAAATAACTTATGTGGATAATCCAACTCAAGTAAGTGGTATGTAATTCCCCATATCTTAAGTGTAGGCTGTGCATAATTACTTCCTTCCAAAGACTTTATTATGAAATGGGAAAAGGAGTAACTTTATAGTGAAAAAATCTCACAAATACTATCTGAACCAGGCAATCAAGTTTAACACCCACAATGCCAAGTCATGTTGATAATACGTAACTTGATATAATGTGATGAAAATGGCACTTTAATTCTGTGGTCTTGCGCTCCAAAATTTTTAACTCAAGGGTAATTGTGGGAAAAATTCCAAAAAAGTCCAGCTGAGGAAGATTCTGCAAAATACCTTCCCAATATTTCTTAAAACTGTCAAGGTTACCAAAAATAATAATTATTTGATAAAATGTTACGATGTAGAGTAACCTAAAAATCAAATCCTAAAGACATGTAGCTACTAAATGTAATAGAATATGCAGGATGAGATTTTGGGCCAGTAAAAGGATATTAGGTAAAACTCATGAAAAGCTTTAAAATGTGTGAACTTTAGTTATAATTATCTATCACTATTGGTTTATTAATTGTGACAAATATACCATACTAACAACAGGTACTACTAATAAGGGAAACTTGAGTGTTGGGCATATGAGAATTATATATAGTGTCTATAGTTTTTTTTGTATATTTTTAAACAAGTCTAAAATAGAGTTTATATTTGAAAATGAGTCTTTGCACAGAGAAACAATGAAAGACCAGGTCGCTCCCTCAACATTGGAAATTACAATTCAATATGCAATTTTGGTGGGGAGTCAACCCATAACATTTTGCCTCTGAGTCCTCCCAAATCTCATATTCTTCTCACATTTCAAAACACAATTATGCCTTCCAAATAGTCCCCCAAAGTCTTAATTGATTCAGCATTAAGTCAAAAGTCCAAGTCAATGTCTCATCTGAGACAAGACAAGTCTCTTCCACCTATGAGTAAAATCGAAAACAAGTTAGTCACTTCAAAGATACAATGGGGGTATAGGCATTGGGTAAATAGCCCCATTCCAAAAGGGAGAAATTGGGCAAAACAAAGGGGTTAAAGGTCCCATGCAATTCTAAAACCCAGTAGGCCAGTCATTAAATTCTACAGTTCTAAAATAACCTCATTTAACTCCATGTCTCACATGCAGGCCACGCTGATGCAAGGAGTGGGCTCCCAAAGCCTTGAGTAGCTCTGTCCCTGGGCTCTGCAGGTTATAGCCCCTACTGCTGCTTTCATCAGCTGGTATTCAGTGTCTGTAGCTTTTCCAGGGGCATATTGCAAGCCGTCAGTTGATCTATCATTCTGGAGTGTGGAGAATGGTGGCCCTCTTCTCACAGCTCTACTAAAAAGTAGTGGGAACTCTGGGTGAAGGTTCCAATTCTATATTTTCCCTCTGCACTGACCTAGTAGAGAGTCTCCATGAGGGCTCCACCATGCAACAGACTTCTGCCTGGCTGTTTCCATACACATTCTGAAATCTAGGCGGAGGCTTCCAAACCTAAACTCTTGCCTTCTGTACACCCACAGGACCCAAACCACGTGCAAGCTGCCAAGGGTTGAGGCTTCCACCCTCTGAAGCTATGGCCTGAGCTTTACCTTGGCCCCTTTTAGCCAGGGCTGAAGTTGGAGCAGCTGGGATGCAGGGTGCCATGTTCCACGCTACACAGAGCAGCACGGCCCTGGGACTGGGCCACAAAACCATTTTTCCTTCCTAGGTCACCAGCCCTATGTTGGGAGGGGCTGCCAGGATGGTCTCTGAAATGCCCTGAAGGCAATTTCTCCATTGTCTTGGCTATTAACATTTTACTGTCTTTTACTCTTGTAAATTTCTGCAGCCTTGAATTCCTTCCCAGGAAATGAGGTTTTCTTTTCTATTCCATGGTCAGGCTGCAAATTTTTCAATATTTTATGCTTTTCTTCCCTTTTAAATATATTCTTAACTAAACCTTCTAGGACTTCATATTTTTACTTAATTTGATGTAAAAACACTGAAGCCAATGAGAGAGACATTTGAGAGAAAGAATTTGTTTTCAATTTTAAAGATATTATCAAGGATCTGCAAATATAACTTTATAATTCTTAAAGTCTAAAAACATATTCTAGATAGGTTTTACAAGACAACACCTACTTAAAAGAACTCTTGTGCATAGTGCTCCAGTAGAAGTCTAATAGGGAGAACGTAATATTTTTCTGTCTGATATTGGGCAAGCTACTTCAACTCTTAGAGTTTCATTTCTCTCATATATAATATTGGAACAAAAATACTTTAAGGATGGGATTCTTAAAATTATTGTATGTGGAAAGCATCTGATAGATTTTTGGGCACATACATGTCACTAGTATCCAGAAACATATTAGATCCATTCATTTATTTCATTAGATTTGTGAACAATAGTACTCATAAGTTAAAATTTGTTACAATATTAAATGCCATGAACAAAAATTGAAAGTGACCATAGGCTATTATGTTACACAGATGGAGACATTGAATTCCAAAAAAATTATATAGTATGTCTGAGGACATAGATTTTCTCAATGCTGCTTTTCAGCCCACAACCAGAAATCTAGATAGCAAACCCAGTGACACATAATCGAATGTATATCATCTCAGGAATGGTTCCTACTATTTTAAAAATAACCAAGCTCACCCTTGAGCTGAAAGTCACATTTCTTATGGTCAATGAAACTATTTAAATAACTTTTCAGGAAAATGAATGCAGAAAGCAAGAAAACTACCTAAATTAATACATTTTTTTAAAAGGTAGGTTTTCTTATTAAACTGCTGTATTAAGAGATTTTCTGGCTCCAGTTTAGAATCTCTTGGTAATGCAAATTGCCATTTAAATTCAAGCTTAAATTTTTCCTAAAACTGTAGGAGGTATAGCTAATCCTTACTAAAGCTGATGAATATTCATTTTCCCTGTCCAGAATATTATAATGGATTCAACTTGCTTTGAAATCCCCTCAGGATATGGTCATGATTTCATTAAATGCCTGATTCAATAAACAGGAAGGATGATTGCTAAGCTCTCCAGAAAATTGTTAGGAAAATTATCCCTTATGGCACTAGCAACTCTTCACTGGGCTTAAAATTTCTTCAGTTTTCAGACAGAATTCTTTTTAATGTATTAAATATACAATATCTACAAAGGCAGCTAAATACAACTCAACAACTGGTAGGAATGAAGTTTCTAACACACCTTACTTCAAATATCAAAAGAAATCCCTTTCTACCACAAAAGTTTCTTTTCCCACAGTAACTGAGCAAAAACAATGATAGATACAGATATTAGACTAATAAAAGAGAGTGAGAGAAAGGCTTATAGACAAATACGTTGTACCAACTCTGTGGAATGTGGCTGGATATTGAAGTACCAGGCTGCTAACATGCACTCTTCTCTTAGATATCTGCACCCTCTGCCTTTGGGTTCTCATCCAATCATATGGCTTTAAATGTCATCAGGATACTGATGACTGTTCAGTTTATGTCTCCTATCCTAACATCTTCCCTCAGTTCCAGACTTCTTATATATCAAACTAGCAACCTGATTTCTATTTGAATATTAAGCAGTACTTCAAAATGAACTTGAGAGCAAAATTCACACACGCACACACACACACACACACAGAGAGAGAGAGAGAGAGAGAGAGAGAGAGAGAGAAATACCTAGGTTTTCTAAAAACAGAAAACTTAACCTCATTCCTCTGTAAGTTTCTCCAACCTCACTAAATATCTGCACCACCTACTGAATTATTTAAATCAAAACCTTTGGTATACTTTTGAGTCCTATCTTTTTCTCAGATATGCATTCCTCTGCATTCAATTTATATTGTTGAACTTGTTCTACTTTAAAAATATACCCCTAATTCATTACTTCTTATCCTCTCCATTCTGGCTCAAGCCAATACCATGGCTCACCGAGATTCTTAAAACAGCCTCTGTCTATCTTGTGTCCACTGTTCTCTCTTTAATTCATTTGCAACATAGGGAAGTTGACACTTAGATTTGGCACCTTCCTGCTTATGAGTTTCCATCAGGTTTATATTGTAAACAGAATAAAATCCAATTTTTCAACTTACAAGGCCACTGAAATGGCCTCTGCACATCTCTCTGAGCTCAAGTCCTGCTCATTCCTCGCTTACCTTTAACCACCATGACATTATTTCTGTACTTCATATTTCCTTTTAAAAAATGCCTTCATTTTCTTCTTCATCTGTCCAGGTAACTCCACCCCTAGATATTCACAATCTTGGCTTTTTTGCATCATTTATGTCTTGATCATTTTTTGCATCATTTATGTATGATCATTTCCAGAGTGTAGTTTATGGAATTAATGTCTGACTCCAAATGGAAGCTGAAGAGGAAAAGACTAGTTTCTAGAAAAGAAAAAGTGGGTAAGTTTAGTGGAAGCTCTCCTCTCATATTGATGGGTAAAGGATAAATGATGTAGTAAATCTTATCGGAGGGGAGAGTGCTTTTTCCTTCCATGGAAGTTCCTCTAACTCTCTTGGTGTCATTCCAGTCCCTTCACTTAATCTCCCCAAGGGACAAGGGTCAACTTCATCTGATGAACTGGGCATGTGTCCCTCACCCCCTTTTCTTCTTACAAAAGGCAGTACTTTGTTGTATCCATCTTGCTATACATTCTACAAATAGCCTCTGCCCTTGAATTGAATAGGTAAATTAGCCTACATCCCTTTTATATACAGATATAAACTATTGTCTTACTATTTACTTCATCTATTAAAAAGTTTGTGTTTGGGTCATTATTTGCCTTATGACACTCTTGTATCATTTAACTGCTCTGATATTCAAGTTTAGAAGAGGAATGACATTGGTTAGAACCTCTTACATGCTGAAAGAAGCTGTGCTCTTCCAGCATGTATTAATATGCCTAAAATAAACCACAGATGGCTGTGAGATACAGTCTGAAATGAGGCTCTGGTCTAAGCTGAAACTAAGAAATTATGTGTCCAGTAAATGTCTTCTGCTTCCTAATTAGAAGAAAAATTGATAATGTTCATCTGACTTAAATAATTTTGTATATAAGATCTAACTCATAGTACATAGAAGAGCTGCATAATTATTTGTTGAAATATTGAACAAATGAATGAATGATATTTTTTCTTACCTTCAGGCAGCATGAGATATGCATGGATACAGCACAGCTTTAAAGCATCTATATCCACATGAAGGAAGAGCAGCTAAGGTGAAGAAGACGATGGACTACAGCAATTGCTTCAGCAAGCAAAATTTCCAGACAATGATGCAGATCAATTCTTTCAGAGACAGAAATTATGGGCCTGGAGTGGTGCCTCATGCCTGTAATCCCAGCACTTTGGAAAGCTGAGGCGGGTGAATCATGAGGTCAGGAATTTGAAACCAGCCTGGCCAATATGGTGAACCATGTTTCTACTAAAAATATAAAAAATTAGCTGGGCTTTGTGGTGGGCACCTGTTGTCCCAATTACTCAGGAGGCTGAGGCAGGAGAATCACTTGAACCTCCAAAGTGGAGGTTGCAGTGAGCCAAGATCGCACCATTGCACTCCAGCCTGGGTGACAGAGTGAGATTCCGTCTTGAAAGAAGAAAGAAAGAAAGAAAGAAAGAAAGAAAGAAAGAAAGAAAGAAAG
>CAUYLG010028217.1:0-51318 GCA_963573385.1 Cacajao melanocephalus
ATCCTCCTGACCCTCCCCTAGTTCCCCACACACACAGACCCCAGTGTGTGATGCTCCCCTCCCTGCATCCATGTGTTCTCATTGTTCAACACCTGCCTATGAGTGAGAACATGCAGTGTTTGATTTTCTATACTTGTGTCAGTTTGCTGAGAATGATGGTTTCCAGGTTCATCCATGTCCCTACAAAGGACACGAACTCATCATTTTTTATGGCTGCATAGTATTCAATGGTGTATATGTGTTGGGCAACAATATTTTTAGTGTTAATCTAAGAGTTCATTCTTCAAACAAAATATATTGATAAAGTCTTATTTTGGCTGTAAACTTTGATTCAAATATCTCTAGTGAATTTATATCTATAAACTGATTTGCATAAGCATCCTTGGCTGGAGGAAGAGGAAGTTTGCTCTAGCACCTAGGGAAGAGTCAAAAATAGTCTTTTGAATATAGGCCTCTGGCTTGATGTCTGAGCTTTCTGAAGAGATGGGATAACAAGAAAAGCTGAGGAACCCATGGCCAGTGCAGTGGTTCATGCCTGTAATTCCAGCACTTTGGGAGGCTGAGGCAGGCGGATCATCTGAAGTCAGGAGTTTGAGACCAGCCTGGCCAACATGGCAAAACCCCATCTCTACTAAAAATTCAAAAATTAGCCAGGCATGGTGGTGGGTGCCTGTAATCCCTGCTACTCAGGAAGCTGAGGTAGAGCAACCCAAGAGGCAGAGATTGCAGTGAGCCCGAGAGGCAGAGGTTACTCTACTAGTAAAGCATCTACTGTCTGTATCTCTCCATATCTACCACTGCACTCCAGCCTAGACAACAAAGTAAGACTCTGTCTCAAAAAAAAAAAGAAAAAGAAAAAGAAAAAAAAAGAAAAAAGAAAATCTGAGGAACCATTTTAGTGAGAAATCCTGAATACACAGGTCACAAGCAGCATTGTACTAAATCTCTGCTGAAGACAGTGAATGAAGGCTACAGGGAACATAATGTAACTTTGGTGACTTGAGGGTTCAGTTCTAGAGTACCTGGGACATCAGCACTCTCCCAGAGGTGCTGGCTGTGGTGATCAGCAGCACCAAGTAGCAGATACCCTTGAGGGATTCGAGGAGAAGACAATGGGAAGGATTCCTACAAGCTGCCAGAATGGGATTTTGCAAAACCAGTGAAATCTGGACTTTTCTTTTTAATATGGCTACTTTAGTACTCATAGGCTGGTGAAACTTGGGTTGACAATGAATGAAAACAGTAAAAAGTTTAATGTGCATCAAAGTTTCATAACCCTTTGCAGATTATAGAAATCTATGAATAGCTCTTAATAATTACATGGACAGAAAATAGTAAATCCAGATAACATAAATGCAATCAGTTGTACAGTGTTGTGTCATCTTGATAAATTACATTTTCCAAAGAGATATTTTAAATATATCTATTGTTTGCTCAACTGAGTGCCTGCCGGGTTAATGGGGAAAGCTGTGGATTTGAGAGTTAGGAGCCCTGAATTCAGGTGTCCTAATTGGGCCAATGGCTTTTTGACCTTAGGCAAATTTTGGGTGGATGCTTGATTGCCTCTAATTCATCACCCCACCCCAAATCAACACCCTTGGCAGGGCCTCACTGTAGACAGAGAGTATTTCCCTGCCCCTTAACTTTGGCTTTGGCCAGGTGATATAGCTTGGCCAATGACATACGAGCAGAAATTACTTCAGTCCCAAGTGTAGGCTTTAAAAGGCCTTGTGCATGTCCACTTGCCCTCTTGTGCTTCCACCATCACCATAAGAAAAATCTACTCTAGTTGGCCCACTAGTTTAAGGAAGATGAGAGTCATGGGCAGCAAACCACAGAACTGCTCTAGCCACAGAAGCCTAGATCAGCCAAAACTTAGCTAGTTCAGAGATGCATTAGCTAAATACATGCTTATTGTAAGCTGCTGGTTGTTTGTTACACAGCAATAGCTAACTGGTACATCCTGTTATCTTTCTGGACTTCAGTTTCTTTATCTGTAAACTGAACAAGTTTACTATTTAACTTCAGATCTCTTCTGGCTTAAATTCTTCCTTATGTATATGTAGCTGAATTTTTAAAAAATCTTTTCTTACAACCCTAAAGCATACTGATTTTAGGAAGTATTGTTCCTCTAGCTGGATACATTAGGTCTGTATTTAATGACACCCACTAGGCAGCAGAAAGTCTTTTAACCAAAGCTGAAGAGCCATATAAAATATGCAGAGGTTGAGCCTCGGATGAACAGTATACATTTAATTTCTAGCTTTCAAAGTAAAAACTTCAGAGTGAGCCCCTTATGTCTTTATTGAATGAAAACAAGCAGGTCTCCTAGACAGTCAGGTGTGAGGGAAAGGAAGGTCAGCATCTTCTAGATTTTTGGAAAGCATTTATGTTTTAGGCTTATAGAATTCAAGCCAAAAGTATCCAACCAAGGTTTACCTTTTAGGACTTATAATGATTAGCCATCTCTCTGGCAAGGTATCTCTATACTCATTTTTATAACAGCTTCTTGACTATATCATATGATTTTTTCACATAGAAAAATAACAGTATTCCAATTCTTTCAATATAGAAAATTAACATTCTCCTTTGTTTTTCTTCCTTGTCTTTGCTCCATGAGAAAGATCTACAAAAACCTACTTCACCACTAGCACCACCACTAGTGGAATGCAAACATAGCCCTCTCCTGCTGGAGGTTAGCCCTTCAGACTAATAAGTTTTAAGTTGTTAAAGATTTTGGGTCATCAGACTTTATTGAGAAAGAAAATGGGCTGGGGAAGGAGTGTGTGTGTGTGTGTGTGCACGTGTGCAAATAAACAAGGTGTGTGGTTAAACCCTGGAAAGACAAGAGGGAGGCAGGGCAAGATATATTAGGCTGGAAAATGTCTCCTCCACCCCAAATATATTATGTTCTAATCCCTGGAACCCGAAAATGTTGTTACCCTATATGGAAATAGGATCTTTTCAGATGTGATTAAGCTAAGGATCTTGAGATGTGGAGATTATCCAGAGTTATCAAGGTGGGCACTAAATGCAATCATATGTATCCTTATAAGAAAGAGATAGAGGAAGATTTGACAGACAAGCAAAGGAGGCAGTGTGACCACTGAGGCAGATATTGGAGTGATAAGGCCACAAGCTAAGGAAGCAGGTAGCCCCCAGAAGCTGGAAGAGGCAAGGAATGGGCCCCCTCTAGAGTCTCTAGACAGAGTCTGGCCCTGCTGACACCGTGATTTCAGCCCAATGAGACTTTTAAGATTCTTAACTCAATCATATCTGCAAAGATCCTGTTTCCATAGAAAGTAACATTTCTCTCTCTCTCCTCTCTCTCTCTCCCTCTCTGGTCTGCCTCTTTCTCTCTTATTTCTCTTTGTGTCTCTCTTATCTGCTGCCCAAGCAATGCTAAACTGGGGGATGAGATAATGGATCCCCCTACCTTTAGGTATGCTAATCTCTAGGAATTATTTTATTCCTCTCCTCCCAGCACTTCACATGGTTTCCTATTCGGAAGAGAGAAAAACATTTTATAGTTATTTCTTAAGTCTTTATTTATTTATTTTTTGAGACAGAGTCTCACTCTGTTGCCCAGGCTGGAGTGCAGTCGTGCAGTCTCAGCTCACTGCAACTTCTGCCTCCCAGGTTCAAGCAGATCTCAAGCCTCAGCCTCCCAAGTAGCTGGGATTACGGGCATGTGCCACCACGTTAGGCTGATTTTTGTATTTTCAGTAGAGATAGGGTTTTGCCATGTTGTCCAGGCTGGTAACGAACCCCTAACCTCAAGTGATCCACCTGCCTCAGCCTCCCAAAGTGCTGGGATTACAGGTGTGAGCCAACACGCCCTGCCAAGTCTTATTTTCTAAAACAAGATTAAGAATATAGGTATATATATTCTTCAACTAGCAGAACTTACAATGCAAAGATACATTTACATTTTTTTCTTTTTTTTAAGAATTATTACTCATGTCCTAGCCTAGAGACACTCAGGAAGTATGGTCCAATCCAGCTTTTGTCCATTGTCCCAGTGGCTCTGAACATTGCCCAGAAGCCAATTCAATTCAGTTCTGCATGGTTTGTTCAAGGACAATTAGAGTTCAGGCTGATCTTTTTTATCTCCCTAATTGTTAGAGAGCACAAAGAGTCCTGAGGCTGTCCCCAAATCTGGTAGTCTGCTTAATAACCACTCCTCCTCAGCTTCTAAGCACTTTTGAGGAAGGAGGAGATCAGCCACTGGCAGAACCAGCTACTGTGTTACAGATTTATTAACTTAACCCCTTCTGAGTGCTCAAATAAACTACAGATGCAAAGAAGACTTTTCAAGGGTTAAAGGAAAGCTATATGAACTATACGTTTTCAACAAAAACTTAATCGAATTCACTTTCTCATTTTTCTGCTTGTCTTTAAAATCCCAGGTTGATTTTTGTAGAATTCACAGTGTCACCCAGGTAACGCTGTTTCTAGTTACTTTATTAAGGAGTTCTTAATAAAATAGCATAATGTGATGCTCCTTTTGCAAATTCAGCAAGTATATCACACAAAAGGGAAGCCCTCCCCCAACACACATACAGCTCTTCTGGGGAAAGGGGTGTGTGTTTGTGTGTGTGTGTGTGTGTGTGTGTGTGTGTGTGTGTGTGTATTTATTGGCCCAACTCATTTCTCCTGCCCACTCCCTTTTGGTCGTGGACCTGCAATTTGATCTTGCACTGTAATAACTCAATTTTGCCTAATCTGATTACACTTGACTAAAAATGAAAAGCAGCATCTATATGATATATTGAAGGATTTGTAAGGGAAAACTGTTTAGCCTTCTAGTAGATTGTAACAGTTTAACGCAGGGTTTGTTAGCCTTGTCACTGTTGATATTTTGGCTGCATATTCTTTGTTGTTGGGGGGACTGTCTTGTGTATTTGAGGATGTTTAGCATCACTCCTAGCTTCTACCCATTAGATGCATAAATGTACCAGTAGCACCCCTTCCCCTCATTTGGGACAGCCATAAATGTCTCCAAATATTGCCAAGTGCTTCTGGGGCAGGGGGCTTGGCAGTGGAGAACCACTAGTTTAAATTATAAATTCATTTCCTAAAAGATTCTCAGAGCAGTTCAAGAGAGACTGTGTTGAAAATGTGTATTAGAAAATTTGGTAGCCAGCCTCCAAGATAGCATTCAGTGATCCTGCTCCCTGGTATTCATGCATTTATTTAACGAATAGAATATTGTGGAATTGACACAGCATGATTTTCTTCAAGCTAGGTCATAATGCCACAACCTGATGGGGTCATCTTGACTGCTACCCCACCACCACCAAAAACAATGTGAACAGCAAGTGTTGCAGCAAAGAGTTTAATAATCACAGAACTGACCAAGTAAGGAAAACAGGGAGAAATTTCTCAAACTTGTCTCCCTGAGAATTCAGAGGCAGAGTTTTTAAGTGTATTTTGGTGGGCAGGGGGATGGGGGACTGGAACAATTGATTGGCTGGGGATGAAATCACAGGGGCATCTAAAATTGTCTTCAGGCAACTCAGTAAGTTCCCAGGAGTGGAAGTTCAGGACCAAGTGGTGTATCTTGGTGTACTGAAATGCTAAGTCTGAAAAATACCTCAAAGACCAGTTCTTTAGGTTTCACAATAGTGATGTTATCTATAGGAGTTGAGTAAGTCACAAATCTTGCAACCCCTGGTTATGTAACTCTGGGAAACATGCTAAATGATGGCAGGTCATTGTTTAACTATGTCTATTCTTTAGCAAAGTTTAAGCCTCTACTATAATTTTAACCTTACCTTATGAATGCATGTGTTAGGCCATTCTTGCATTGCTATAAAGAAATACCTGAGGCAGGGCATGGTGGCTCATGCCTGTAATCCCAGCACTTTGGGAGGTCGAGGTGGGCGGATCACCTGAGGTCAGGAGTTTGAGACCAGCCTGACCAACATGGTGAAACCTCATCTCTACAAAAGAAAAAAAAAAAAAGAAATACCTGAGACTGGGCAATTTATGTTAAAAAGTGGTTTAATTGGCTCACGGTTCTGCAGGCTGTACACGAAGCATAGCAGCATCTGCTTCTGAGGAGGCCTCTGGAAGCTTACAATCATGGCTCAAGGCCAAGGATGAGCTTGTACGCTACATGGTGAAAGCAGAAGCAAGAGAGAAAGAGAGAGGAGTTGCCACACACTTTTAAACAACAACATCTTGTGAGAACTCACTCATTATCATGAGAACACCACTAAGAGGATGGTGCTACACCATTCATAAGGGATCCACCCCCATTATCCACTTACCTCCCACAAGGTCCTACTTCCAACATTGGGGATCACAATTCAACATGGATTTGAGCAGGGACACAGATCCAAACTCTATCAATGCGGCTTCAAGCTCTGGACAAAGAGGGAGTCAATTTCCCTTGCCTCAATGTTTAACTATACACTAAATTATTCTCATAATTATCTTGGCTTCTGTGCTAGAATAAGCAAAACAACAATTTAGCTTGTGAGGTTAGAAGCAAGATGGAGTCAGTCATGTTAGATTTCTCTCATTATGTATAGTTCTGCATAAGGGTTTCAATAAGATCATTGACCTTTTAGATTACTTGCTCTAAAGGGAAACTAGCTGCCATATCATGAGGACACTCACAAGCCCTGTGGAGAGGTTCACATGGCAAGAGCCTCATGAGATCCATGTTGGATGTGGATTTTCCAGCTCCTGTCAAGCTATGAGATGACTATAGCCCTGGATGACATCTTGACTGCAACTTCATCAGAGGTCCAAAGCCAGAATCACCCATCAAGCCACTCTTGAATTCTTGATGTGCCAAAATTGCTTATTGTTTGCTATAGTTTATTATTTTTTAAGCCTCTAAGTTTTGGGGTAATTTGTTATATAGCAATAGATAACTAATATAACTTAGAACAAATACTAATTTTGAGCAAATAAAACATTTGTCTATCCAACATTTGTTTAATCAGAGAGACATTCCTTGTTACTTTTCTGATTAAACAAAATCTTAAAGGCAGAATACTATGGATCATAGCATAGCTAACAGAAGGAAGACAGAAGCAGGTCAAAAGATAAAGCTAGAGTTTTTGTTAGGAAGAAACAGAAAGCTTCCTTTGATTGTCTAAGCATAGGGGCATCCCTAATTCCTAAAATAATGGGATTAAGCAAATAAACACTTAATTTATTTTTATTATTTTTTAAATTATACTTTAAGTTCTGGGGTACATATGCAGAACATGCAGATTTGTTACATAGGTATACACGTGCCATGGTGGCTTGCTGCATCCATCACCCCGTCATCTACATTAGGCATTTCTCCTAATGCTATCCCTCCCCTATCCCCCGACTCCCTGCTATCCCTCCCCTAGTCCCCCACCTCCCTGACAGGCCTCAGTGTGTAATGTTCCCCCCTCTGTGTCCATGTGTTCTCATTGTTGCACACCCACTTATGAGTGAGAACATGAGGTGATAAACACTTAATTTAATGGATAAATGCATGTTTTATCTTTGTAAATGTTGGATTTTATTTATTAATAAATTACGTTCCATTTAGAATGTTTTTATAGGTCATTACAACATTAGTCCTTGTTTAAAATAATTATAGTTTATGTAACCATGGAAATTGCCAGATTATTTGTCCATTGATGCTTCTTAAAATGGTGCATAAACTGGCCCTCTCACATAGGAATAAATTTGAGGGATAAAATTTCCTTGCTGCTATAATTTCCTTGCCTACAAAACAATTTTCTCAAACCATTAAAGAATGTGAGCAAATTAATGGATAAACAAATCATGGTATATTCATATGATGAAATACTACTCAGCAATAAATAGGAATGAACTGTTGCTACATACAAGATCTGCGAATATCAAAATAATTATGCTGAGTGAAAGAGGCCAGAGAAAAAGAGTGCATACTTTATGATTTGAGGGACACAAATTCTAGAAAATGGAAACCAATCTGTAGTATGAGAAAGCAAATCAATGGTTGCCTAGGAATGGGGGTAGAAAGGGGCAGGAGGGAGTCATTATAGGTAAGTATGAAAAAAGCTCTTTGACGGTGATGGATATGTTCTTTAATCATTATCTTAATTATGGTGATGACTTCATAGATGTATACATATGTCAAAACCTATCAACTTGTGCACTTTAAATATGTACAGTTTATTATATGTCAATGATACCCTGAAAAACTGTTTTAAAAGTGATGGATGACATACCATATCATAAAAAATGAATGGCGGCATAATCATACAGAAAAAGCAAAGAAATGGAACATAGACAAAAGTAGTTATCCTCTCATCTGAATTCCTAAAAATCTTATTCAGTTGCCCAAACAAACAAAAAATACTGGACTCCATGTGAGCTTAAGTTTGCTGTTCTACAATTCAGTGCTTCTATTCAAAAATACTGGCTAACAAGGGAGCCTGTAGGGTTCCCAGACACAAGACAGATTGCTTTCACTGCAGGAGTGCTTGTGCACCCCTCCCCCAACTCTAGGCAGCAAAGCTTGCAGCAATGAAAGTGACTTCTTTCTTCTTCTTGAGGAGAGGAGAGAGAAGATTAAAGGGGACTTTGTCTTGTATCTTGGATACCAGCTTAGTCACAGTAGGA
This sequence comes from Cacajao melanocephalus, assembly GCA_963573385.1. NCBI lineage: Eukaryota > Metazoa > Chordata > Mammalia > Primates > Pitheciidae > Cacajao > Cacajao melanocephalus. The sequence goes on from CAUYLG010028217.1 coordinate 8,605, forward strand.
TAGGGCACCAGGCAGATTCATGAGGCCCCCATCCCAGGTCCTAGTTCATGGATGACATTTCTACACATACCCTAGGCCAAAAGGGAACATGCTACCTTGAAAGGAAGTACTCAGTCCTGGCAGTATTCATGACCTGCTGACTAAAGAGCATGAATAACCAACAGTAATGCCCAAGTAGTATGCCATGGGCCTTGGGTGAGAGACCCTGAGACATGTTGGCTTCAGGTACCAGCTTGGCCACAGTGGAGTAGAGCACCAAGAATGCAGTTGGGGTCCCTGAGTCTAGGCTTAGGCTCTTGGACAGCATTTCTGGACATGCCCTGGGCCAGAGGGGAGCCCACTGCCTTGAAGGGTAAGTTCCAGGGCCGTATTCACCACAGCTGACTGAAGAGCCCTTAAGTGAACATCAGCAGTGGCCTGAAAGAACTCCCTGTGGGCTGCTGGTGGTAGGCATGGAGAGAGAATCTTTTGCCTATGGAAAAGGGAGGAAAGAGTGGGAAGGACAATAGCCACAAAATAAATAAATAAATACCTAAAAATGAACCAAAGAAGTGAAATATCTCTATAATAAAAACTATAAAGCACTGATGAAAGAAATTAAAGAGGAAACCAAAAAATAGAAGGATATTTCATGTTCATACATTGGAAGAGTCAATATTGTTAAAATGTCCATACTATTCAAAGCAATATACCAAATTCAATGCATTCCCTGTCAAAATGCCAATGTCATTCTTCAGAGAAATTAAAAAAAAAAATCCTAAAATGTATGTGGACTTACATAATTATAGAATAGCCAAAGCTATCCTAAGTGAAAAGAACAAAAATGGAGGAATCACATTATCTGACTTCAAATTATACTACAGAGCTACGGTAACCAAAACTGCATGGTACTGGAAAAAACAGACACATAGACCAATGAAACAAAAAAGAGAACCTGGAAGCAAATCTACACACCTACAATGAACTCATTTTTGACAAAGATGCCAAGAACATATGCTGAGGAAAAAAACAGTTTCTTCAGTGAATGGTGCTGGGAAAATTGGATGTCCATATACAGAAGAATGAAACTTGATCCTTATCTCTCACCACATATAAAAATCAAATCAATATGGATTAAAAACTTAAATCTGAGACCTCAAACTATTCAACTACTACAAAAAAATTGGGAAAACTCTCCAAGACATTTGTCTGGGCAAAAATTTCTTGAGTAATAACCCACAAGTGCAAGAAATCAAAGCAAAAAAGGACAAATGGGATAGCATCAAATTAGAAAACTTCTTCACAGCAAAGGAACCCACCAAGTCAAGAGACAACCCACAAAATGGGAGAAAATATTTGCAAACTACCCATCTGACAAGGCATTAATAACTAGAATAAATAAGGAGCTCAAACAACTCTATAGGAAAAAATCTAATAATCCCATCCAAAAATTAGCAAAACATTTGAATAGACAGTTCTCAAAAGAAGACATACAAATGGGAAACAGGTATATGGAAAGGTGCTCAACATCACTGATCATCAAAGAAATACAAATCAAATCTACAATATCTCACCCCAGTTAAAATGGCTTATATCTAAAAGACAGTCAATAACAAATGCTGGCAAGGCTGTGGATAAAAGGGAACACTTGCACACTGTTGGTGGGAATGTAAATTAGTACAACCACTATAAAGAACAGTTTGGAGGTTCCTCAAGGAACTAAAAATAGAGCTACCATATGGCCCAGGAATCCCACTGCTGGGTATATACCCAAAAGAAAGGAAGTCAGCATATTGAAGAGATAGCCGCACTCCCATGTTTGCTGCAGCACTGTTCACAACAGCCAAGATTTGGAAGCAACCTAAGTGTCCATCAACAGATGAATGGATAAAGAAATTTTGGTACTTATACACAATGGAGTAATATTAAGCCATAGAAAAGAATGAGATTCTGTCATTTGCAATAACATAGACGGAACTGGAGATTATTATGTTCAGTGAAATAAGCCAGGCACAGAAAGACAAACATTACATGTTATCACTTATTTGTGAGATCTAAAAATCAAAACAATTGACCTCATGGAGACAGAGAATAGAAGGATGGTTACCAGTGGCTGAGAAGGGTAGTAGGGAGGGGGAAGGAGGTGGGGCTAGTTAATGGGTACAAAAAAAATAGAAAGAATGAGTAAGACCTAGATTTGATAGCACAACAGGGGGACTGTCATCGATAATAATTTAACTGTACATTTTAAAATAACTAAAAATATAACTGGATTGTTTATAACACAAAGAATAAATATTGAGGGGATGGATACCCCATTTCCCATGATGTAATTATTACATATAAAGTATCTCATGTACCCAATAAATATATACACATTCTATGTACCAAAAATGTTTTTGAAACACAGATTGCTTTCTTGATTTCTTTTTCAACTAGTTTGTCAGTATACAGACACATTGCTGATTTTGTGTCCTTTAACTTTACTGAATTTTTTTTGATCAGTTCTAAGAGTTTTTTGGTGGAGTCTTTAGGTTTTTTTTATCTATAAGATCACGTCATCTGTAACCAGGACAATTTGACATTTTCCTTTCCAACTTGTATGTCCTTTATTTCTTTCTTTTGCCTAATACCTCATTCTTCAATTCTCAGAGCCTCAGCTAACTTTTCCTTCATCTACTCTTATTACAATGTCTTGGTAATTCTCCACAAGACTAGCTATGGAGTGGGAACCATCTTTCTTGTACCTCTTTTTCATTTTCCCCTCACAATAAGGTCAAACACTTTTCTGCTGGTTTCAAAGATTTTGCTACTACTCATATGGAGAAATAGGCAGAAAATAGCAAATATGAGAAAGTTATGACATTTCAGGGTCATACTAAGTCCTTACTGTTATGACTCTGTGTTTCTTTTCCAAAATCTCTTCTGAGATGGCGGCTGAGAACCCCTTAGGATTTTCTCTGTTTTTATTGGTAAAGTTAGGACACCAATCCTCCTCCTATGCCTATTTACAACATCTTTTCCCAGTTCTCTCAAAAGTCAAAAACTATGTTGACTCTTTCCTATATCAAGAACCCTCTTCAAAGCCTATAGGGATTAAAAACCAATCAGGACAGAATAATTTTGTTAATTTGGGTCAGGGTTTTAGTGTGAATAGTGTTGTTGGGCAGGACTATCTTCTGCTATTATGGTACCTCTCTCTCCACGAGATTATGCTGTCAGGGCTCTGTATCAGTTAGCTATTTGACACACTAATGCTGCATAACATACCACTTCAAAACCTAGTGCTGTACAGTAACATGTATTTCTCCCTCATGTGGTATCCTGGGGTTAGCTAGAGTTTGGCTGATCTTGGCTGGGCCTAGCTTCGATGTGTGGGTTTAGTTCAACTTTGCTCCACACACCTCTCAACCTCCTTAGACCAGCAGCTTACCTTAGGTGTGCTCTTGTCATAGTGCTAGCAGAAATGCCATAGGGAAGAAACACATTATATCTCTTAAGACCTAGACTCAGAACTGGTACTCTCTCACTTCTGCCCACATCCCATTGTCCAAAGCAAGTCATATGGCCAAGCCTAACATCAGTGGGGAAGGTGGGTATATTCCCCCATGAAGTTTTTGGGAGGTGGAGTAGGAAGGAATGAATACATGCTGAACAATAGTCTGATCTACAGGTTGTTTTTCACTTTTTTTCACCATCTGTTCCTATACATTTATTATTCTTATACTGCTGTAGAAAAATAGAAACTTGTGTTTCACAATCTGCAAGCATGACTTATGTTTCACTATTTACAAAGTTGATTTCGTGCATCACAAGGCTTTACTCTCTATCACTTTTCTGACAGGTACACTATTTTTTCCTTGGGCTTATCAGGCTATTATAGTAAAACATTATGGGGTGTGGGGTGAGGTTTATACCATGGAGGTGATGTCAGTTGGGAATGTATTCAACAGTAAATAATGTGAAACTCAACTTACAGCTGCTGGAACAAATAGGAATTTATTTTTCTCACATGAGTAGAAATTCAAAGGCAGACAACCTTGGGCTGGTAATATTATCAAAAGACTCAGTTCTTTCTCTTCTTTTGATCCATGATTTTTAGTGCACTGGCTTTTGTCTTCATGGTTGTAAGATGGCTAGTGGAGCTTCATATGTCAAGTCTACATTCAAGACAGAATAAAACGTCAGGGGACCATGATAGCTGACATAGTCTCCCCCTGTATTCAGAAAGCAAACCTTTCCCAGAATCACCCTCAATAGATTTCCATTTGTATCTCATTAGAAAATAAGGTTTTGGGCCAGGCGTGGTGGCTCATGCTTATAATCCTAGCACTTTGGGAGGCCGAGACAGGTGGATCACAAGGTCACGAGTTCAAGACCATCTTGGCCAACACAGTGAAACCCCGTCTCTATTAAAAATATAAAAAAATTAGCTGCGTGTGGCGGCAGGCGCCTGTAATCCCAGCTACTCAGGAGGCAGAGGCAGGAGAATTGCTTGAAACCGGGAGGCAGAGGTTGCCGTGAGCCAAAATTACACCACTGCCCTCCAGCCTGGGCGACAGAGCTAGATGCTAGACTCTGTCGAAAAAGAAAAGAAAAGAAAAGAAAAGAAAAAAAGAAAGAAAGAAAGAAAGAAGAAAGAGAGAGAGAAAGAAAGAAAGAAAGAAAGAAAGAAAGAAAGAAAAAAAAAAGAAAGAAGAAAGGAAGGAAGGAAGGAAGCAAGGAAGGAAAGAAAGAAAATAAGGTTTTGATGATTATAGCCTTTATGGCAAAAGGAGGGTTGAAGGCTGTTGGAAGGGAATGTTGAGACAACCTACAGTATGTACCACAGGGAACACACTTGTCCCTGTACCCAATCCCCTCTCCCTCTAAGTAATGCTTACCTCCAAGTATCTATCTATTTGTAACAAGTACAAAATATACAACCCATGGATACTCCCTGACTAAATGGTAACCCTGTCCCTGGACTTCTTTTCCACTTAGGAACATGCCCGTCTGTGTTTTTCATCAGGTCACATGAAAATTGATCTTGAGTTTTATGAATTGATTTACACATTTTATATTCTCAAGTAATGCCACAATGTTTACTGATTTGAAAAATGTCAGGAAAGGCTGTTCTTTTAAGGTTGTGTCCTTGAGCTAAGTTACTTAACTACTCTGGACTTCAGCTTCATTACCTAAAAAAATGGACTTATTTAAAAAACCTATCTTGCAAAGTTGCTGTGAAGACAAGAAATCATATTTGAAAAGAGCTTCATATTTTGCCTAGCATTTAGGAGGTAAGTTGAGTTTTGTTACTTGCACTTGAATTTCTAACTTATATACTAACTATGCATTAGGTTTCACTACCTCCCACAATCTTTCAGTGACTTACTCTGACAAACTAAAGGGGTAAAATGTACTCATCAAAAAAGGAATGTACTGTGAAGCCTTATAATCAGTAGCTGACATCATTACCATTATTGTTCTAGGGTACTTGAACTCATTCTGATTACACAGTTCATCCTCATTTTCTTTGCAGTTTCAGAGCATTATAAGGCTACTAGTAATATGTCAAGAATCTGCACCCAGCATTGCTTTTATCTGACTGCCAACTCTGCATCACTATCATGTACCAGCCTTCTATAATGGTCAGAGGGTAAGTGGAGGTGGGTGGGTAGGGGGTTGGGCAGCTACTTTTTAAGGTATGAAGAAGAAATGTAGAGGAATAAAAGAATATCTTGCTTGAACATAATCTCTAGGCCTGGGAGAAATTGCCTTCTTCCTTCTTTCCTGTCCCCACAACACTAAAGCTCCACTCTGCTCCTTCTTAGGGCAGGGATAGAGCATTGGAAGAAAGCAGAAAAGTTTCCAGCTGTGCCACTTCCTTCTAGAGAAAAAAGCATTTGCTTTTTTATTCTTATTTCTCAAATTCACTGGCTACAGCACTTACATATTTGTTATTCTCCACTCAGTGCTCTAATTGAAATTCAGGTACAACCACTCAAGTGAAAAGTTAACTAGTTTAAGAAATAATTAGACTATCCAGCCATTAATTGCATCTGACATTAACCCAGATGAATAGACACATGATCTGCTACAAACTCATTGGTAGGTTGAATGCTAATGTTGAATTTCTCTCAATTTCACACACCAGAAGTAATCATGGGTTGTTTCCCTTTATCTACCAAAATTAAACCCAGTAATTTGTGGGGTGAAGAGAAGGCAATCATCAAAATTATAAAAAGGTAGTATTTTTTTCTTACGTTAATACTTAGTGATTGCTTTAAATGCAACAGAGTTTAAGTGTAATAATAATTCTTAAGTCAAAGATATTATTTAAAATTTTTCATTCTGTATACAACTCCATGTTTAGATTAATTTTCATAATCTCAATAGTGGGAATGTGGATACCTGTTTTGCTCTCTCACCAACTGACGTATAAAGAAAAGGATGGTGGTTGTAGTGGCAGTGAGGTCTTTTAAGTGTCATTAGCGCCTAAGTGGGAGAAAGGACAATTGCAACACTTCAGCAAGGTTTACCTTGCCCCTGAATTTGCTTAAATCATTATAGAAGAGCAGGACTGGAAGTTCCCTTAACAATCATCCCCCCATTATCCAGACAGTTGTTTGTTTTGTTTGGTGTTTGTGTGTTTGTGCACACCATATGGCAGAAACTCCTTGATGTGTGTTGCACCTCTGCCAATAGATCATGTGCAATAGGGATGCCTATATAGAGATGATTTGCACAAATTAAAAAGTTAATATGGACATATGTCCCATTCCACAAACAGGGATATGCTTTAATGACAATTACCTTGTAAAGGGTAAAACACTGCCATAACATCATGCTAATATTTTATATAAAACCCTTTCCTGAGAGCAATGTTTGATAGAGGAGGGTCAAGGGAGCAGGTGAGTGTTGGGAATATAGTGAAATGGGACGTGAAGAGAGGAGGAAAAGGGTCAGAGACTAGAGACTGGGGAAAGATCAGGAAAAGAAACCACGTTACCACTAAGCCTGAGAGCTCCTGAATCCTAATGAAGCATGAGTATCCTTGAGATTAAACCAATGATTCTCAAAATGTGTTTTCATACCAGCAGTAACAGCATCACCAAAGAACTTGTCTGGCCCCCACCTCACACCTCCTGAATTATAAACAACCCCTACAGGTGATGCTTATGTGCAGTCAAGTTTGTGTAAGTGAAAAAAAATAATTTTCTCCTGCACCTTTCATGAGTTCTTAGTTGGGACTCCTTGTAACAACGGACAGATTGACAAGAGAAAAACAAAGATGTTTAGTAACATGTATACCTTCTGTGTACATGGGAGAAAACCCAGAGAAATGAGTAAATCTCTAGAGTATATCTCAGGGAGTTGTCTTAGACTTCAGGCTTAAACACAATCCTTTGCTGAAACAAAGAAAAAAAGTGTGGAGAAAGCCCTGTTATGAAAGCATTTTAAACAAGGGTAAGGTTTGTTATGCAAATTTTAAGTTGATGCTTTCTCCATGTTAAGAGTCTAGTGATTTAGTCATTCTTCTCTTCTTGGTGCAGAGGGAAACACCCTTAGAAATGGTGATCTCCTTTATAGATGTAAATTTCTCTTTCAAATGTGTAACTTCTACTCTGCTTTCAAAGCATCTCCTATGTCTGCTGCTTCCAAAGATACTCATTTGGGGTGGCACATTCTAGTCTCCTACAGTCATATTTTGGGGTAGAATGTCCTGAACCGCATCATTTGAGAGCCACCACTGTGTTTAACATTATCAACAATGTCCACCTGGATATGAATGAGTTCCCATGAGACCATGGTCATCTCAAGGGCAGTGAACAGAGATCACCAATGCATCTCCAGTCCCTAGGAGCAGACTTGCAGAGAGCCACTGAGTATCTATTGCTTGAATCAATACATTATTCTTATTTGAGAATAGGGAAGTCTTTTTCCTGACAGCAAAATTTAATATGGTGACACCAAATTGTAGACAATAAGGGAGAAGGAAGTCTAAAAATTGGTGTGTAAGAATACCAATTTCATACTTTGGCCCAGCATTGTCCCTTTCTGTTTACAAAAAATTGTTCTTAGGTACATCACTTTACAGGTAGATTCCAAATTTTACAGAAATAATTTTAAGCTCCTCTCTTCTTTTTTTTCCACTTAGGCAACAGGTAAAAACAGCAATCCATATGACTCATTATCTGTCATGAAGTTATGGACTAATATTTCAGATTTAATACCATTTATGTAGAAGAAATATTCTGTTCATAGTGTTGGGGTGCAGAACAATACTCAGAAGTATGGTGCTTTGGAATGCTGAGCATTTTGAATTGGAATTGGAAGGTCTTAGAAGCTGCCTCAGAATTAACGATATCTTGGTGATCTTGTTTCTTTCCCCTTCCAAGGGCATGGAGGGACTCTTTCTGGAATTTCCTTATCTAACTAAGGAAACATTTTTCCAAAAGAAATGTAACTGTCTTACGGACAGCACCCCAGCCCTCCCTCCCCATCACCGTGCCAGGATCTCATCAAATAACCAAGAAAGAAGGAAAGATTAACCACTGGAGAAGGGAAAAGACAAAGTCATCACCATACCCAGACAGACTTCATCTATTCTTCCAAAGGCAGCTCTAAGAGATTACCTGGAAGACTTTATCTGTATAATAAGACAACTTTTGTTCACAGTGAAGTTCTGTCCCTCACCTTCCTGCAATTTACCTCCACTTCCCCCAAAGCTAAGTGGAACTTTGTTCCAGGCCAATTGTCTGTCCTTTAGTTTTAAGCATTTCCCCTAAAAATCATTTACTATCCCTCAAAATTACATACATCTCCCATTTCCCCTCTCTGTTATCAAGAGAGAGAAGCCCTAACAATGTGGGCCTTCTTTGAGTTTCATATTTGTGGGACATCCATGCTTACACACATTATTAAATTTTGTATGCCTTTTTCTCCTATTAGCCTCTCTGTTGTTAGTTCATTGCAGAAAACCTTCAGTGGATAGAGGGAAGGTTGGCATTCACCTCTACTACAGAAAATATTAAGTTAAATGGGAAATAATAATTCTGCTTGACAGATTTTTGAAATAAGTATTTTCCCATTAAAGTATTTGCCTTAGGCCGGGTGTGGTTTCTCACACCTGAAATCCCAGCACTTTAGGGGGTTGAGGCAGGGGGATCACCTGAGATCAGGATTTTGAGACCAGCCTGGCCAACATGGTGAAACCTCGTGTCTACTAAAAACACAAAAAAATTTAGCCAGGTGTGGTGGCACACACCTGTAATCCCAGCTTCTAGGGAGTCTGAGGCAGGAGAAAGTGTCCTTGTGAGCATTATTTACCTCTTTACCTCCTATCCTAAGATCTTGCACAAAGTGGGTGTGTGGGTGTTTATGTTTATTGAATGGATCGATGAACCACAGGGAATTTCCACTTATCTCCTGTGTAGACAGAAATTGATGACTCCATGCTTCAGGCATCTCTTAATAGTCTTGGAACTAAAGAATACTCAAGTTGATAAGTCCCCTTCTCGCCTCCCCTCCCTTGCTTTTACTTTCTTGATGAAATTGTCAGTCCTTGCACAAGCCATGTAGCATTCCAAGACTTAACTGCTTATCTGAGGCAGAAAAATCAACCTGATGAAAGTTTATAGACAATGGGAACTGAAAGAAAGGAACTGTTGCATTTTCCACCCAGGACTATAATGAGCTAATGTCCACAAAAGAGTTTCTAAGCTGTAAAATACAATGATCACAATAGTCATCATTGTTAAAAGTATTTGCTGGTTGGTATAACTATTTTAGAATTCTATTTTCTGAGCAGCAGAAATAAGGCTGGAAGATTAGAAGGTTCTGCTCATTGACACTGATGATGCATGAAGTCTTTTCTGTGGCTCTGGGACTTTTGTGCATAGCCTTTCACAATACATTGTTTTCCTTGCATCTTCATTCTCCAAATGTGGATTGAGAACTTTGCAGATTCTGGGCACTGTGCCAAGTGAAGGATTGAAACGTAACTAAATCAGGATCCCTGCTCTTAAAAAGTCATGGTCTTCAGAATTTAACTGCTATATCACTTAACAGAAGTTTGAAAACCCATGTAACCTCTTTACCCATTTTTAAGTTGATATCTCAAGATTTTCATCATAAACTTAATCATTATAAAGAATAGAATTACCAAAGCAGTATAAATATGGATGTTTACAAATAAAACAGACACATCACTCATTTAAATGTGTCCAATAGAATCTAAATACCATTTAGATACTTATCATCATTTATTTTCTTAAATATATAGAAAGGAATTTTACACTTCTTCTCGTCATCAATCTCATATTTCACTCCTCTTCTCCCATAGAATTTTATCCTAGTGAAATTGTTTTTTGTGCCTGAACACTTGCTGGTCACCCTATAACACCCATACAGAAAGACACACAAAACCACTTTTTTTCACATGATCATTCAAGCTATACTTAACAAAGTATAGCTTGATCATGGACTGCTGGGTTCAAATCCTACCTGCACCGTGTAATAGTTGTGTCCGTGGGTTAACTTCATTTTCCTATTCCATAATATTGGGAAATTAATATTGCCTATTTTGTAGGGTTGTTGCAAGGATTATATAAATCAATATATGAAAATACTGAGGCCAGTGCCTAGCATATAATAATTTAATAAATAATGGCAAATTATTAATCTAGCATGAAAAATACCTCTTCAATCACAATATGAGAGCCACTTTGCACAACATTTTCTTTAATATATGCTAGATCCACGATATTTTGTTCAACCCTGCTTTTTCATTCCTAAAGCTATGGAGGCCAAGGGAAAGGTTCTCCTCTGAACTCTAAAGGATCACCGAAAATGAACTGACAATAGACAGATGAATAGGAGAAAAGGACATACAAATGTATTAATGTGTATAAGCATGAGACAATTGCAAGAGAATGACTATCCAATAACTCAATGAGGTCCAGATGCTGATATACCCTTTGTTATGGGGTAAGGGGAGATGGAGAGAATATGGCTATTTTGAGGGGTAGTAAATAATTATTAGGGGGAATAAATGGATCCATTGCTCAGACAATGGCTAGTAAATAATTATCTTTGGAAATTGAATGGGACCCGAGAACAGACGATAGTTTGAGACAAAGTTTGTCTGGGCTTCAGGTGTGGTGTTTAATTTTCAGTCTCTTCCTCTGTGATTGGAGTTTAAAGTTCTCTGGTTAATGAAATTTCAGGGAGGAGATTAGGGTAATTGTGTTCATCTTTGGCAGTCAGGTCCAGGTAGATAACGGAACTTCTGAGAACAGCTTCATCTTATGCTTTGAGAGAGACAGAGGATTGAGATGGGGGCATGGGGAAGTGGGTATCAGAGAGCAGAGAGATCTTGAGGCTGCTTTTGTAGTTCCACATGTCAAAGTACCATTTATTAGGGAATTATTTTCTGAGCCCCAAGAAGCCCTTAACACAGACTACCAGTTTGCCAGGGATTCTTTTGCCAAAAGTACCTCAAATTGATGGACAAGTAATTTGCTACTTTCCTCCTATCTTCCCAGCGCCAGAACAAACTTCCAAACTACTTTTTATAAAAACACTAGCAACTACAGCTTTCAGGCCATTCTAAGACACTATGAGGAAATGATAAATTAGCATACACGTTTCTCCCCACGTGGTTAGTCATAAATCACACTGAAGCTTTAATTTACCTTAAGATGATTAATAGCTAAACCATACTCAAAAGTCACCTCCAATGTGATTGAAGCATTCTGTTTTCTGGTCATCCTATCACTTAGGGTAACTTTTTTTCAACTTTTATTTTAGATTCAGGGGGTACATGTGCAGGTTTGTTACTGGGTATATTATGTGATGCTGAGGTTTGGGATATGAATTATCCTGTCACCCAGGTACTGAGCATAATACCCACCAGTTAGTTTTTCAGTCCTTGCCCCTCTCCCCACCTTTCCTCTCTAATAGTCCCCAGTATCTATTGTTCCCATCTTTACGTCCATGTGTACCTATTGTTAATTCACTTAAGATAATGGCTTCCAGTTGCATCCATGTTCCTGCAAAGGACATGACCCAATTGTTTTTATGGCTGCATAGTAGTCTATGGTGTATATAAACCACATTTTCTTTATCCAATCCACCACTGATGGGCACCTACTTGATTCCATGGCTTTGCTATTGTGAATAGTGGTGTGATGAAGATGCTAGTGCATGTGTCTTTTAGGTAGAAGAATTTGTTTTCATTTATATGGACCAGTAATAGGGTTTCTGTGATGAATGGTAGTTCTTTTGGAAGTTCTTTGAGAAATCTCCAAACTGCTTTTTACAGTAGCTGAACTAATTTACTGTCCTATCAACAGTGTATAGACATTCTGTTGGTTTTTGACTTTTTAATAATAGTCATTCTGACTGGTGTGAGGTGGTATCTCATGGTGGTTTTGATTTGTATTTCTCTGAGGATGCAGAGCATTTTTTCATGTATTTGTTAGCCGCTTGCATGTCTTCTTTTGAGTAGTGTCTGTTCATGTCTTTTGTCCATTTTTTAATGAAGTTATTTGTATTTCACTTGCTCAATTGTTTTAAGTTCCTTATAGACTCTAGATATTAGATCTTTGTTGGATGTGTAGTTTGTGAATATTTTCTCCATTCTGTAATTTGTCTGTTTACTCTGCTGAGTTTCCTTTGTTGAGCAGAAGCTCTTTATTTTAATTTGGTCTAGCTTAGGGTAACTTTTCAAGTGAACTTTTGCTAGCAACAGTGGTCATCTCTCTGGTTTCCTTAGGAACACACCCAGAGAAAATGGATGCACATGATGACAAGGAAACCAGAGTGGCCAGGATGTAGGACTCCTGGGCTCTCATACATGGCTGGTAGAAATGTAAAATAATACAATTACTTTTGAAAAATTTGGTAAGGAACTTTGCAGTTCCTTATAAAGTTAAATCCATCTACCTTATGACCCAGAAACTCCACTCCCAGGTATTTATTCAAGAGGAAAAAAAATATGTCTACCTAAAGATTTTACAAGAATATTTATTCTGCTTTATTAACAGTAGCCCAAAACCCAAATGTTTATCAACAGGAGAATGGGTAAACAAATTTTGGTATACTCATACAATGGAATACAACTCAGCAATAAAACAGAATGAACCATGGTACATTTAACAACATGAATGAATCTCACAAACATTATGTTAAGTGAAAGAAGACAGATATAAATGAGTAAATATAGTAATGTACCACATAATGATATTTTGGTCAATGACAGACTACATATATGACAGTGGTCCCATAAAATCATAATACCTTATTGTTACTACACCTTTTCAATGTTTAGATATGCTTTGATGCACACATATTTACCATTGTGTTACAATTGCCTATAGTAGTCAGTACAGTAACATGCTATATAGGTTTGTAGCCTAGGAGCAATAGGCTATACCATCTAGTCTAGATGTGTAGGAGGATATACCATCCAGGTTTGTGTAAGTACACCCTATGATGTTCACACAATGACAAAATTGCCTAACGACGCATTTCTCAGAATGCATCCCCATTGTTAAGCAATGTATGACTGTACTATTATAGTTCCATTTACATAAAGTCTGTGTTAATAGGAATCATAACACTGATTACCTATGGGGAGGGGATCTTGATGGTAGAAGGTCACAAGGAACTTTATGGGGTGATGAAAGTGTTCTATATATTGACTGAGGAGGGTTACACAGGTGTATACCTTTGTCAGACCTCATCAAACATTACATTTAATATCTATACATTTTATTAAAGATAAATTATACTTTATTATTTTAAAAATTAGAGAAAGAAACATAGCAGCATCCAATTTTTCAGTTTTAAGGGACCTCAAGGATCATTTTACCTTAATCTCCTCCATTTTGATGCCAGACAATTTCATACAACAGCCCAAGTGAATGACTACTAAGCTTCAACTTGCACTTTATGGTAGGGAAAATACAAAATTATAGCCCTGTCTATTGTCTCTTTCGACATCCTCAGCTGAATTATGCTGCTGGCTCATGATGGGCTGGCAGTTAACAAAAATTCTTACCTCCACCAGCTAGGACTTCTCATATGAATTCTTGTCAACCCTGAATGCCCCTGTCCTGTTGTGCACCTTACAATGATTAATATTTGCATTAAGGGCCAACACTTCTTCTGATACCTTTAGAATTCGTCCTTCAAATGCCATCTATGGCCCCTGGCATTGTCATATAAGTAGATTATCTCAGACAACGTTAAGAAATTTGGGGGTGAAATTATTCAGAGTTTCTTGAAGGACTAGTCTCAAATAAACACGTTCTATGAACATGCTAGAAAAGGACTACATTACAACACAAGAAACCCACATCAGGACAAGAAGATCTTGGTTGCTTACATAAATTCGTGTAGGAAGCCTTACAAGTAGGCTGTCATACTTGGTAAAACCAGGGCTGGGAATGCAGCTTAAATCGTGACTGACGTGGATGTTTCTTCTCATGTAAAGTTACAGCATTAAGTTACTCCCAGTCTGCCACTGTAGGAATGAAGAGAGAGTAGTGACCTACTCTCCACAACTGGGCTAGAAGTTCCAGGAAAAGTCAAACAATCCTATGAGATTGGGAAGAGGACATTGTTGTCTACAAAGAAAAAATTAGTGATAGACTTATGGGAAAGAATGTAACAATAGATTCTTTCCTTCAGAAATATGAGATATTTAACTTTTCTGATATTTGTTTTGTTTTGCTTTCAAATAAGATAGGGCAACAATGTTATTAGGTAAACATAAATGGATACTAAAATTCTATTGATTTTTCACTTTGGCCCTAATGGGTAAGGGGAAGAAAGAGGAGAAATGGTTAGAGACACCCAAAAAGTAAGCCATATACAAAATGGGAAAAATCTGCACACTCACATCTTCCTTACCCAATAAATAATAGCACTCTCTTATTGAATGCTTTCCATTTGCCAGTCACTAGGCCAAGCACCCCAGAAGGACTCTGAGAAGTTCTATTATTATCCTCATTTAACAGGAGAAGAAAGTAAAGCTTAGAGAGGTTAAACAATTGGCATGTATCTAGAAAGTAGTAGGCCCTGTATTTGAACCAGACAATTTACCCGGTGAGCCTGAACTTTTTACCACCACATTACACTGCCTCTAGTCCCCAAACTCCAACACATCTCTATTATGGGAGTACCAATGTCTCTTCCAGAAGTTTATGAGGAAAAACACAACCAAAATCTGTCAAGTATCTCAGAACAAAAGATAATATTATCTCCAAGTAAGTTTTTTAACCTTTACACATACCTATGGACACACAGCAAACAATGAAAAGAACTGAGAGAATTGTTGAAAATTACATGTTCAACCTAAAGAATAAAAGAGTTAGAACATTTTCATCCCAATCCATTTTTATGGGTTTCTGTTAGGTAGGAAGAACTGTCAGGTAATAGTTTATCTTAAATTCAAAACTGACACAGACTTTAAAGTTAAATGAATCCAATCTTTTTTTTTTTTTTCAAAAAAGCCAAACACTCACCTGGCAAATTATTCAGCTCAGCTCTTTGTTATGCACTATCTCACTCCTAATACTCTTTTCTGATAATCACATTTGCGACATTCAGAACAGTGCTGTCTGCGACTCACTGTCTATCATTAGCAACTAAGTGTTCTGGCTGTTTACCTCTCATCTGACTGTTTCAAATTTGCTAGAAGAAGATAAACTTTCATACTGAGTTTTATTTTTAAAATTCTTTCTCAGAGGCATTAATACTTCTCTGGAAAGAGTCTAACTTTCAGACCAGGGTTTATCAAACATGATACTTTAAACATTGAAAACATGACTCTCATGTGAATATGAAGTGAGCACATCTTGATTTATTTACCTCACTAATCAGATAATAACAGGGTAGTAAATCTGGTTCAAAGCAGAATTTGAGAGACCAAGTATACACAGGCTCTGAAAGAGGGAATGCAGGAATAAGATTACTAAATTATGAATTCCTATTACAGCGAGGAACAAAAAAAGATTACTTAATTAGATGCAAAAGTAGCTAACATCCTACAGAGCAACAAAAATATCTTTGGGGGCTATTTATTTTACTAGACAGAAATTATTTACATCTCAACCAGATTAAAAAAAGGTTCAAGTTATATAACCTCTCAGAGTCTGGGTCTTAATCAGGAGTAATAGTAAATTAGGCCTGGTGCAGTGGCTCATGTCTGTAATCCCAGCACTTTGGGAGGCCAATGCAGGAGGATCGTTTGAGACCAGGAGTTGGAGATCAGCCTAGGCAACATAGCAAGACTTCATGTCTACAGAAAATTTAAAAAATTAGTTAGGCATGGTGGCACATTCTTGTAGTCCCAGCTACTAGGGAGGCTGAGGTGGGAGGATCACTTGAGAGAAGATCAAGGCTGCAGTGAGCCATTATCACATCTCTGCACTCCAGCCTGGGCAACAAAGTGAGACCCTGTCTCTCAAAAAGAAACAAAAAAGAGTAAATAGTAAATCAAGTGAAGGTACATTTCCCTTTAAAATTGAGTAATCCTTAGATGGGCCTATTAGGAAGAGCTCCCATATGTCACTGAAAGAATATACAGTCATCCTTTTGCCTTATTTCCAAGGTTTCAGATAATTTTTCTATCTAAATTTTATATCTAAAGAGTATTTTTGATTAGTGATAGGCTTGGAATTTCACAGTTTCACAGTCTTCCAAATTCTTATGAGTAAAAGTATTATTTCCAGAATGGATTTTTAACTGTGGACCTCCAGCCTGATCCCTTACAGTGAACTTATTCTGGATGATGCCAGGTAAATGCTTTCTAATCCAGTGACTCTGCCATCCAGGCACCCTCCCCTATCTTCTCTGGCACTGATTCCAAAACCTGAAGAACACTGTAAAAAACCACAGTCAAGCATCTTCAGGAGGAGGATGTAATTGACTTTTCAGTCATCTTGCCCTAAGTTCTTCTGGGTTTACTGTTGATATCTTATCATTGTTCTTTCTGAAAGGACAGTTGACCTTGGGGTCTCTAGAAGGTCATACATTCAGTTCTTGCACACACAGTTCCTGCTGTCAGTTTCTCTTTACCTGTAAGTAAGCTCATGTGGCTCAAAAATGCTTCATACTTGACTTGGTGCTTGGAGTATGTGTAGGACTTGGAAGCATGGAAAGACAATTGAGGATATTCAATGTAGAAATAATAAGGTAAATGAAGGCACAGAGAAAAGTAATACAATGACTGTAGCTTGACTAGATCCAAGATTTGAGCATGTGAAAAATAAGAGTGACAAGCAAGGAGTGTGGGTTATATAAGGTAAGAAAAAAGTAACATTTATTGAGTACCTACTACGTGTCAGGCCCTTTTGAGACTCATTTGGCATGCCAATTTCAAGTACTATTTCTTACTCCCCCAAATCATCATGTTGGAGAGTGAGACATTTCACAATTAGAATATAGAAACAGAGCTTTCTTTTTCCGAAGACTATATATATGACTTCCACTTTCCTTCTCAATAACCAGCATCACATGCCAACTTTTCCCAGAGAATTTGGCCTGAGAGTGGCCTTAGCTGAAAAATAAACCCAATCTATTCTCTAAAGTTTGGATCTTATATGATAAACCATGCTTAAAATTGACATAGCAATCAAAATAATCACAATCTTAGCTAATGTTTACTTAGCAATCATCATGGGTCAGGCACATACTAAGTAGTTTATGTGTATTGCCTCCTTTAATCTCCATGACAACCTTATAATGTAGGTACCATGATTACTTTCCATTTTGTAGATGAGGATTCTGTGAAACGAAGAGGTAAGCAATTAGCACAAGCCCACAGAATTTAGTGAGTGATGGCATCAGGTCTCTGACTCCACACTGAAGAAAAATCTATGGTAGAAAACCTGCTGCAATGACTACACGATAATCATGGCACTTACAGGACTTACAGTTTAATGTGCACCTGTCTCACTGGAATCTCACACCATCTTACCTCCGCCTGCCCAGTCTAACCAGAAGTCAAGCACCAATATGCTAATGAAATTGCTCTCGCTGAATAATAAACTAATGACAGCAAAAAGCAGAACATCTCAATCAAGTATAATGGTGAAAGAGAGTGTAAAGAAATGAATGTAAAGAAAAGATAAGAAAAGGGCACTGGACATGGTGGTTAGGTTTAGATTCTAGAACTAGATGTCCTGGGTTCAGTTCCTGACTTCATCACTTTCTAGTTGTATGACCTTGAGTAAGTTACTTAACCTCTCAGTACTTAAGTTTCTCCATCTGTAAAATGGGGATAATGACAGAACTTACCTCAAGATCCTTGTAAGGATTAAATGAATAAATATTTGTAAAATACATAGAACACTCCCCAGCATATAGTAAATGTATAATAAATAAATGGAATCAGGAAAATTGTAGATGGGCCAATCACAGACCTTCTTGATGGCTAGAACCGCACTGAGATGTTTAAAAACAGCATATAAAATAGAGAAACAAATGAAAAAACTAGATTGGCTGCTACTTTACAGGCAAACTGATTGGGTTTCAAAAGGCAAGTTGGTCAAACACTTTGTTCACAAATCTATAAAGTAAAACTACACCAAGGGTAGCAAATGGCATATGTTGGGGGCAGGCACAGTTAACTTGCTTTGGTTCTAGCACAGTAGCATTGACATGTATCATAGTGTGTGTCTTTAAAGCTCAATAACAGAGAAGCTTTTGGATACAAGCATTCAATAAAGAGAGCTGAGTATCCCTCTAAAGTAACTCAATTTTCCTAGCTCATGATCCACTTATTCTGCTGACTAAAAATGGCCAGTCAGCCATGTAAGATAATATTTCTTTGGAATGGGAATTATCCCCATCTGGATGACATTTCATCAAAACTTTTTGGTGGGAGTTATAAAATCACAGGATTGTGTTTATCTCATTAGAAAATTGGAGAGAGACAAGATTGGTGGCTTGCCACCTTAGCCAGATTTTCCTGTTTTTTCTCCTGAAGATCCCTGCTTTTTATGCCAACTAGATTCTTCCTTTTTCTCTTTAAGGGCCCTTGCTTTATAAACCTCACTATGGTATCATTTTATCAAGGAAATAGATTTAATGAAGCCTAACGACTTACAAAGCTGAATCTCATGAGTCCCTGCACTGTATATTATGAAAGCACTAGTCCACAGATACACTGCATAGTTGCTCTGTTGCTTTGCTACCATGATTTATATTTAATTTCCTATTCAGCGGTTGCTTCTACTGCTTTTCTTTCTCAATTCCCTTCTTCCCAGATCATTGCTAAAAGCCCGTGCTTCTTCCTCGTGCAACAAAATATGGTCTGACAGGGGTGGCTGTTATACAACATTGGGGAAAGTAGATGATAGAAATCAAATTGATTTTTAGTTCCATGAAGTTTGTCTAGCTTCAATTTAATCTTTAATTGTTGTGACAAACAAGCATATTCTAGCAAAATTTTAAGTTTGTAGAAATACTAGCCATCTTTGATCAAGTTATTATTTTATCCTAAAACACAGATTTTCCTGTTAAATTATTCAATATTATATTCTTATATGATAAAGCCTAAATCTTCTTCAGATACCTTAATTTTAAAATGTTATGTCAATAGGTAAATGAAGGCAGATTCATTTTTAAGACTGCCTATCTATTAGAAATGCATCTATAGCTTCACAAGGATCTGTGTTCTTCCCCAGCTTTCTTTCCCCTTTTCCTTTACAGTTGGGATATTTCCATAGAAACCTCTCACTAAGGACATTCCTCTCACTAAGGACGTTCACTTACTCTCAACACATAAAACACACAGGCTCTAAAAAGAGAGCATCTAATCTCATTACAAGCAAGGAATCCCAACGGGAAATTGTGTCTAATTTCATATGTTACTACTGATAAACACCAGGTATTGCTTGTCTTTTGTTAAGGGATTATTTGTATTGCATATTCGACCAAAATTATCCTATGTGAGGTTGTTTTGTTGCTAAGTTCCTTCTTAATATTATGCCACAAATACCCAAGGCAGCTAACCATAGCCCCTACAAAAGATGCAATCCTCAGCTTTTGAATATCAGCTGCTGATTCATCGTCAACATATGTATTGGTATTGTCCTGCCAAACAGTTGCTTGATCTCACTTGAAATAAAGACACACAGGTGTGCCGTTAAGCTGGCTGACATCAGAGAAGCAGACTGCCCATTTACTGTCTTCAAGAAAAACCAAGTGGTCTAAAAAACTTTCTAACATATAACCTTTGCCTTATTTAATAAGTAGATTTAACCTAATGATTCTTAGTCCTGGATTTGAGAATTCTTCCAGGTTTCTCCAGCTGCCTCAAGGTATATCACGAAAGCTTTTAGAAATCAGCAAATGAAATAATGAAATAAATTTCAGTTCAAACTAAACTTGGTTGGATGTGTTCAATTTGAAGGTAGTGACATCCATTGACATAAATAAAAATATGATGGAAAAAGTGAATGACAGAAAAAAAAATCCTGTTTTTTCCTCTGCAGTAGAAATAGATACTAATCTATTAAAAATTTAGTGTACTCAAAACAAAAGACCATAAACAATAAAGCTTTTCTACATATACATGTGTATATATATATATGTATATATGTGTGTATATATATTTGGATGTTGAAAGTTTTAACCCCATTCTACCCTCAATGGATTACAACTCTTTAAACTGAGGCATGATGTTGTAATCACATTGACAAAATGGAAGGAATGAATCTACAATGAGATTGTAGTTGTCAAAAAATAATTAGAAATAGAAAAAGATTTTTAAATATTAAATAGTATTCCAAACATTAAATATCTGAGCAACAGGTGGGCACGGTGAGTCTCCCTCAGTATCTCAGATTATGATGTAAACAGTCTTAACTTCAAGTAATTTTTGCTTTTACCTAGAAATATAAAAAGGTTGGCCGGGCACAGTGTCTCACACCTGTAATCCTAGCACTTTGGGAGGTGGGTAGATCATGATGTCAGGAATTCGAGACCAGTCTGGCTAATATGGTGAAACCCTGTCTCTACTAAAAATACAAAAATTAGTGGGTCATGGTAGTACACGCCTGTAGACCACCTACTTGGGAGGCTGAGGCAGGAGAATTGCTTGAACCCAGGACGCGGACGTTGCAGTGAGCCAAGATTCCACCACTGTACACCAGCCTGGGCGACAGAGTGAGACTTTGTCTCAAAAAAAAAAAAAGGTCATTATTAAACAGTCTCTTTTATCTTGATCCTATGTGATATGAAACACCTCTAAGGCTTACCTATAAACCTAAGGTATATATTCAAATAACTCATAGATGAAACAGACTTATTATAGCATCCCTTTGCACCCCTGAGTCATATATATGCATGTGTATGTGTATGTATGTAAAACATGTAGCCTAAGAAGAACCTGACTTCCACTGAATTTTTCTTCTTACAAGATTTCATCACATTAATATCCTTAAATCAACATTTCTACTTAAATTGTCATTTTCTAGCCTTCTTCCAGAGAATACTTTGGTGTACTGACAGAGGAAAAAACTTGTTTTTGTAAGATAAAAACATCGGCATTTTCAACCACCGAACAAAAGGTGATATAATTTTTATTAGTTAATATTTTCAAAATGTTCAATACTTGTGTGAACTCACTGACAATGTTAAACCAGAATAAGATAATGATACAGCCAGAAGATCCAAGGTCAGCAGGACCTCATTACAAACTCATGAATAGCTTCAGAAATGTGATTCAGGCCTCCCATGTCCAAACAATAACTGAAAGATGATATGTCAAATTAAAAGTGGACACACATTTTGTCCACTGTTTCCATTTATAAGTATAGTTTATTTCTCCACTCCCTTGGATCTGGGCTAGGCTGAAATTGATTTAACAACAGAATGCAGCAGAAATGAAACTGTATCCATTCCAGACTTAACCCTTTAAGAGGCCTGGCAGTGTCTACTTTCTCTCTTGGAAACCAGCTGCCATGTAAGGAGTGTGACCACCCTGAGCCATACATGCTCTGATAATGTCAAGCCATGTGGAAAGGCCCCAAAGGATTAGACACATATGGAAAGAGCTCAGTGAGCCACAAGAGATGAGATACGTGAGTGAAGAAGCCATCTTAGAAGTGAACTCTGCTCTCCAACTCCAACTCCCACCTGCTTTCTGCCTCAGCCAGGAACACGGGGAGCAGAAAGGAGCTGTCCATCTAAGTCCTGCCTGAATTCCTTACCTATTAAATCATAATCAAAATAAAATTGTTGTCTTAAACCTCTAAGTTTTAGAGTGCTTTACCAAAACAGATGGATAAACTAAGAGATGACTCATCTTTCATGATTGAGAGCTCAGCTTAAAAATAACTTTTAAAATGAGGAAAAATTGCACACAAATTGGATTCTCTGCTTGTAGAGCAGTAAATGAATACCAGGAGAATTATTGCACTGTTAGCTAAACTCGACTTTATTTTTCCTTAGCTAGTCTAATCTAGTATATGAAGACACCAGATTTTAGCCCCTAGAACAGAACATATTGCTACAGGGCCAGCTGACAGCAGCACAGGAGAGAAAAGCAACATCCCCGAGGGGACGCTTAAGAGGTTTCATTTTCTAAAACAAACAAACAAACAAACAAACAAGGAAAAGCAACATAATATCTTACCTCCTTGTACAGTTTTCTAAGTGATAGAAAGATATCTAGACAGTTTCAGAATTATGTAACTTCAGAGACTGCCTATGGGGTTGGGACAGGGGGACCCTGTGGATAACTGGAATAGATGAAGCCATTGATATTTTTTAACAATATTTATTAAGTATTGGCCTCGTACCAGAAATCTGGAGACACACAGAGAAAAGCACTCATCCCTGCCTTCAGAGAGTTTATCCACTAGGTGAAGAGATAGGCAGGTAAACAATTACATTACTACATGAAAAATCGAAAGACCAAAGCGTGAACCTGGTGAAGCAAGCCCAACAAGAAGAGAGCATACTGTCAGTTATATTAGGTTGAATGATATGAAGTTGCCAATGTTTGATTGACTTTGGTCTACAGATACAATAATTTCTTATGGTTTCATCTGCTAGTTTAGAATTAATGACGTTAATGGGTACAAAAAATAGTTAAAAGAATGAATAAGACCTACTATTTGACAGCACAACAGGGTGACTATAGTCAATAGTAATTTAATTGTACATTTAAAAATAACTAAAAGAGTATAATTGGATTGCTTTTAATACTAAAGATAAATGCTTGAGGGGATGAATACCCCATTCTACATGATTTGATTATTATGCATTGCATGCCTGTATCAAAGTATCTCATGTACCCCATAAATAAATATACCTAACTATGTAGCCATAAAAATTAAAACTTAAAAAAATACTGCATGTTATCACTCATAAGTGAGAGCTAAACAGTGGATACACATGGACATACAGAGTTGAATAACGGATACTGGAAACTCCAGAAGGTGAGAGTACAGGAGAGGGGTGAGAAATGAGAAATTACCTAATGAATACCTTGTATATACTATTCAGGTGATTGCTACATTAAAAGCCCAAACTTCACCACTGCACAGTATATTCATGTAACAAAACTGCACTTGTACCCCCTAAATTTATTTTTTTCAATAGGATGGTGCCTGAATCCAATATGACTGGTGTCCTTATAAAAAGAAGGGGCTGCATGCACAGAGAGATGACAATGTGAACAAGGTAGCCATCTATAAATCAAGTATAGAAGCCTCAGAGGAAACCAACCAGGCTGGCACCTTGATCTAGAACTTCCTGGAACCAAAACGGTGAGGAAATAAATTTCTGTTGTTTAAGCCAATAATAATCATAATTTTAAACAAAGGACTCTGCATTGCCATAATATAACCAGTCCTGCTCTTACATACCAGGAAGAAAAATTAAATTTCCATTTTACATTCATAACACCTTTAATCCACACATAATGTTTGACAGAAATAAAACTTAAATGGCCTTTTTCCTATGTATAGTTCCACAGAAATGTTTCCTGTATTCTTTCATCTCTTGAGTTTGATTTGCTTGAAGAAAATTAAAAGGAAGAAAGCTCTTTAAATTATTTTAGGTTTCTGGAATCCCCAAATTGGTACAAAGAAAATAGTAGTGTTACAGATACTCAAATATAAATATGAAAGGGTATTTTTATCCTCTTACTGGAAATATAAAAATATTTGATTCATAAAGGTTATCTTAATAAATATTTTTAGTGTTATGAAAGTATTGCAAATTTAAAACCAAGTCTAATCATATAATATTTGCAGTTATAAATAACTCAGTTATTTAGTGGCCAAAATACAAATACATACTCTCAAAATACTAACTTAAACACTTCCTAGGAATCAATCCTGCTATTCACATAGAAGGCAAATGTGTGCTGGTTTCAATGCTTCAGTACTCTAGTGATGCTATTTGCCACACAGGAGGATCAGTTGACTGTGTTTGCCCAGCAAACAAGAGTGAACAACGAGGGGCTCTATCTTAGAGGAAGAGGGAAAGTTGCTGATGTGCCACAGGCATTGCCTAAGAGCAGAAGCAAGGTTTCAGCGGTCTGTCTTTGCTTTCTAAATCACATAGGCCAGTTTCTAGGACCTTACAATTAGATATTCAAAAGTAAGCAAACAACTGCATTGTTTAAAAAGAGAGAGAAAGGAGGCTGCTATCTTATTTACAATGGGGATAAATACTGTTGTTTAGAAGAAAGCATGTTTAGATATAATGAACCAACCCACTTTTTGTAAGTAACTTACAAGTCAAAGAAAGCCAAAAAAATATGATTTCAATAATGTTTTTCTTACAAATAACTGTTACTAATATTAACAAAAGTTGTTTAAAGTCAAATTTCTACAGTCAGATATGCCAAGAGTTGATAGTGATATAGCTCCACAAATGTTATCCCAAGATTCATTCTGCTTATTTCTGTCCAAAAGAAAAGAATTCTCTAAGCTAATTACAGACATTACATATAGAAATATACATATGTATAAATGCACAGATTATGCATATATATACCTACTCAGTACATAAAACATACATTCATATGTATGTACACACATAGTAGCCATGAATATTTTTATTTTTCCTGACTATATTACGTAAAAAGCATTGCTCAGTCATGGCTTTAGTTTCTTCATAATTTTAATGTGCCAATATTTATCATATGCATATCTGCTATGGTGTGAATGTTTGTTCCCTCCAAAATTCATGTTGAAACTTAATCCCTAATGTAATAGTAGTAAGAAGTGGGGCCTTTAAGAGGTGATTAAGTCATTAAGAGGGTAAATATCACTCTCATGGGATTGGGTTAATTCTTGAGGGATGAGTTCTTACTCTCTCAGGATGGGATTGGTTACTGTAAGAGTGCATTGTTGTAAAGTGAGCTTGCCCTCATGTTTCGTCTCTTTCATACACATTCACTTGCCCTTTCACTTTTCCACCATGTTATGATGCAATATGAAAGCCCTTGCCAGAAACTGCCACCATGCCTTTTGTCTTCCCAGCCTCCACAACTGTCCAAAATAATTTTC
The DNA here is from genome assembly GCA_963573385.1 of Cacajao melanocephalus. Taxonomy (NCBI): domain Eukaryota; kingdom Metazoa; phylum Chordata; class Mammalia; order Primates; family Pitheciidae; genus Cacajao; species Cacajao melanocephalus. The sequence goes on from CAUYLG010028217.1 coordinate 34,110, forward strand.
TTTTGTTTAAAAAAAAAAAACTACTCAGTCTTAGATATTCAGTTATAGCAGCAGAAAACAGACTAAGGCAATATCCAAGTAAAATTTCTAAAGCTCATGTGAGTGTTTCCAGTCTTCCTAGTCCAGAATTTTCACCACATACCTTAAAGATGTTAAGGTATGAAATCACAAATAGTGGTTTGTGGAACTATTTGTTTCACTATTTGTGAAACCACAAATAGTGTCCATTAACTGATTAAAAGCCTTTAGCTGACACAGGATAAGGAGGAAGGACTTTTAGCAAATGGATTTGAATTGGTCAGTAAATATTTAAAACTTAAAAACATATTGGAGCACTTATATCTTGATATGGATTCATCCCATCATTTATTTTAGAAATTCAAGTTACTCTGTATCTCATGGCTGGCTATTCTGACTACAGTACTCTTAACTTCCACGAAAAAAAATGGGTAAAAATGAATACCTTCCAACCTGAGTAATTGTGGGGAGTACTTGTTTTCTGAAAAGTCATTTTTATCTAGCCTTCATTCATCTAAACTTTCCATTAGCAGCTACAGTTCATCATGGTTATTATAATGACATGTACCTTCTGACTCTTAAAAGAATAAATTTTATTTTACTGTTTTAGTCATTAGTATTTTATTAGGTTATAGGTTTTGAAAATTACTACTCCATGTGTGACATGCCAGAAATCTTGAAAAAGTAGCACACATATATTAATCATGCCAAATAAAGAAGCATTTTATTTCCATAAGAAATTATACAAGACAAACATTTATTTTTATCATGTATGATCAAGGATAAAGTTACATAGGCTAATTCTTTTATTTATTTACTTATTTTGCTGCATCTGGCTCAAAATTAATTTTAGTGGATAGGGAGTTGATCTATGTAGAGGAGGAAAATACCTTTCCTTCTACCCATCTTAGGTTCATGGATGGGGCCCCTGTAACCAAAAAACGAAAACAAAACAAAACAAAACAAAACAAAACAAAACAGATTAACAAGAGAAAAGCATACAAATTTCTTTAATATAAGTTTGATGTAACACAGGAGCCTTCATAAGGAAATAAATATCTGAAGAAAGAGTTAAACCTGAGTGTTTTTATAGTAGATTTGATGAAGAATGAAGAGTCATGAAGAAATACGATACAACAAAGGGCAGGGGGGTGAGATAAATATAATAAATTGGGGGAATCCAAGGAAGGCCTGTTTGTTCATATTCTTTTCTGGGTCCCTGTATCTTCAGAGATAAGGATGCTCCTTTCCTCTGGGTATAATGCAGGCATCACTCATCTGAGAGTCTTATGATCTGCTTCAGGGGAAACTCAGAAAATCCATCCTAGGTTTTATGACCTGCTGTAATAGAGAAAGGCAGGAGAGAGCCAGAAAGCCCTTTCTATTTCTGCCATTTTCTCAAATTCCCTTTAATTAAAATATTCAGTAAGCCAAGGTGTCATATTTTGGAGTGGCATGTCCTGAGCCCCATCATCCATTTCTTGAAAAATATTTTTGAAACTTATAGTTTCATAATCTATATGAAGAAATTTAAAACTCCAGAGCACAAAAACTTGAAATCAACTTAAAGATGTATCTATTTTTTTAATGGAAAGAGTCAATATTTTAAAAATATCAATTTTCCCTACCATCAGAAATTAAAGCATTATAAAGTGACTGCAATGGAAACAGTTCGATTCTGGCACTTAATAGAAAGATAGATCAATGCAACAAAATATAACATAGAAACAGAGTCAAATGATTTAGGAATTTAGTAAATCATAGGGGTAATATTTTATATCAGTGGAGAGAATATGGATTATTTAATAAATGATAGTATAACAACAAAGCACCTATTTAGGGAAAAATAAAATTAATTCATTTCTCACTCCCTACAACAAAAATAAATTGAAGATGTATTAAAAAATTAAATGTAATAAAAAGTAAAGCAAATATTCAGGAAAGCTGCAAGTTGTCTTTTATAAAAACATAATTTGAATAGGAATGGCTTTTGCAGTTAAGACACAAAACCCAGATGCTATAAAACAGTGGCTCACAACCTTGGCTGTATGTTAGAATTATCTAAGGAACTTGCAAAAAGTTTCCATCCTTGGACTCCGCTCTGAACTAAATAAATCAGAACTTCTGGGGATGGGGCCCAAATCTCTGTTTTTGTTTTGCTTTTTTGTTCATTTGTTGGATGGATTGTTTTTCGTTTTTAATTTTTGGATGATTTTGATGCACAGTTAGGCTTGAGAACAACTGCCATAACATAAAACCTTCATGAGAATGTCATTCATATCATTCTGGAATCTGTCTCAGATATTCTTCGCCAAGAGTGGCCCAACTGCCATTTTTACTTTGTAGCTGCCACACTGCATTCTTCTCTGTCTGAGGCTTGCTGTCTTCTTGGCCCTCACATTTAAATACAAGGCCCTCACTCTAAGAATGTCAAAAATCTTTTAAGGATGCATCAATAGGTGGGCTGGCAAGAAACAGAGGGCATGCTCAAATTGGGTAATTTGAAAAGAGTTTAATAAAGAGATTGTATACAGATGGAACCATTGGTATCTTGATTGTGGCAGTGGTTCTGTGAATCTATACATGTGATAAGGGTTTGTCTGACTATTCCACCAAAAAAAAAGTGCATGTGAAAACTGGTGAAATCTGGGTAAGGTCTGTAAGCTAGTCAATAGCACTGTGCCAATATCAATTTCATTATTTTGATAATGTACTCGTAGGTATATAAGATGCTATTATTGGAGGAAGCTGAGTGAAGGGTACATAGAACCTCTCTGCAGCATTTTTTTTGTTATAAGTCTATAATTATTTCAAAATAAAAAGTTTTTTAAAAAAGAGACTGTATATGAAGATGTGAGTGGGGAACAGGAAAATTACACAAGGAATGGTGTAGCAACCCATGACTCAACAACTGACCCCAGTTTCCCACTCATAGCCGGAAATAATGAGAGGATGAAACAGTTATTAGGAGAGAAAACACAAACTGTATGGAAAGAGCTATCTGACAGGTGTTGTAACCTTCAGACAAGGGATGCCAAGGGATGTCAGGTGGGTCAAGGCTCAAGTCTTCAAGTTCATTGAATCTGTACCCTAGATCATTGTCTGAAATCGAGCAAAATTAGTTTGAAAGCTTGAAAGAAGTTGTAAAGTTTGGAATCACCACTAGAAGAGAATTTAGGAGGCAAGGAAATTGGCTCACATGATTGCAGAGGCTGAGAAATCCCAAGACCTGCAGTCAGCAAGGTGGAGACCTAGGAGAGTCAATGTATAGTTCTAGTCTGAATCCAAAGGTCCGAGAACCAGATGAGTTGATACTGTAGTTCAAGTCTGAAAGCTGTGAGGCTCAAGACCCAAGAGGAGCAAATATTCCCATTCAAGTTGGAAGGCTAGGATAGACTGATATCCCAGCTCAAAGCAGTCAAGCAGGAAGAATTCCCTCTTATTCACAGGAAGATTAGCCTCTTTTTTTTTTTTTTTTCCAATTCAAGCCTTCAACTCACATTAGGGAGAGCAATTTGTTTTACTCAGTGTACCAATTCAAATGTCAATCTCATCCAAAAATACCCTTATAGACACACCTATGATAATGTTTGACCAGATATTTGAGCACCCAGTGGCCCAGAGAAGTTGCCACATAAAATTAACCATCACAATCATGAACATATGAGATTTTCTTACCAAGGAGCAATTCATCAAAATATATAGTCGAATGACCCATTACTTTGTCTCATTCATAGTGAGATACTATGAATAACAAAACTCTTGGATATTGTCTTTAAAAGACTCAGATGATACTTTACGATAAATTTTTTTTTTCTCATGCTGGTCATCCTTTCCACAAGAGCTAAAAGTTAACTGACATCAAATATATTTTGCCTTCAGTAAAAATGGAAATGTGCTCACTGGCTTGAGAAGCTCATCTATGCTTTGGGCTGGCCCCACTAGGACCGTACTCATATATGCACATTACATTTAATCAACAATCAATCTGATACAAACCATATAGTGCTCTTAATCCAAGAAGCAGTGATTCAGAGAGTTAATACTCTGGGCACTTATACTGCCTACGCTTTTGTAAGCCAAGTGTTACTTAATTTTTTAGAAGAATGGGTAATGGGTAGCTGACCTTGAATCTCACTGGGCATGCCACAAACTACAGCTAAGTTAGAGCTTTTGATGCTATTGTCACTTTTGTACTGAAAAGGCTATTTGTTTCCTCTTGAATCCTCCATTGGCAGAGAAGGTAGGCTGAGACCATACACTTAAGATATGCTCTTTGGTATAGAAAAAAAAGTTCAGGTGTCTGCTGTATGCATAAGAAACACCCTTTTTCATGCATGCATTCATTTAGTCAAACTACATTTATTGAGCACCTACTATGTGCCTGGCACCATGATGTGCTAATATCTGATATAAGAGCCCTTTAGGCAGAGGGAACAGTAGGTACCAGGAAGACAGACTATGTAGGACTTCCCAGTAGCCCATGAGTATTCAAAGTAAGATGAACAATTATACTCAATGATCTCTTTAACAAAAAAAAGAGTTCTTTATTTTAAAAGAAAAAAAATTAAGCTATTTCTAAAGATAATAGATATTTAAGGAAAGTTTCAAATGAGCCAGAGAAACAGTTTCTATTTGTGTCAGACACATCTAAAGGTAACTCCCAATGAGTCACACCCTTGTATAATTCCAGCTAACCTCTTGAGCATGGGTGGGAATGGTGAATTGCTTCCAATCAACTAAATAGGAAAAATGCACCAAGATGTCACTCTCATGACTGACTACCTTATATAAGATTTCTTATATAAGATGACCCTACTTTACATAAGATTCCATCTTAGCAGACTGGAGAGAAACACTCTCCTGCTGGCCTTGAAGGTGCAAACAGTGGTGTTGCAAACTGCCTATGGAGAGGGCCATGTGGCAGGAAACTGTTGGAGGCCTCTAGAAATTGCAGGCAGTCGCCAGCTGACAGCCACTAAGAAGCTAAGAGCCTCAGTCCTACAACCACAAAGTCCTGAATTCTGCCAACAATTTACAAGAGCTTGGAATAGGACTCCAAGTTCCAGATGAGACTAAAGCTCCAGCTGGCACCTATGCAGCCTCGTGAGTCTCTGAGAAGAGAACTTAGCTAGGTAGTACCTGGACTCCTGACCTACAAAAACTGGGAAATAATAAATGTGGGTTGTTTTAAGCCACTGTGTTTGTGGTATTTTGTTATGCAGTGATGAAAAATGAATACGCAATCTAACCCTGGTTTTCTCCTTAAACTTAAAGAAAATACTCCCCTCTCCCACCCCCACAACTTTCCTGTAGCCAGTTCTGTCTTGGGGCTTCTTAATAAATTCAGGAACAATGGCCAGTTCAACATCAAGAAACTCTCTTGGCTTCTTATAAGCCCAAGTTTCCTGGTGAACATTCCTACCACCACAAAAATGTTTTCATCAGAAACACTGATGAGGAAAGTAGGAGATTCTGTATCTAGGTTTCAGCATTCTTCGGTCAGAATTTTTTTTTTTAATTTCCTGCCTTCATGCTGTTTTTATGGCTTTTTTGGTTTTCCTGGAGGCAAATATCTCTGAAATAACCTATGCTAATGCTAAGTAAATAGACCTGTGCTATTCATTTTCATTGAAGACTGGCGTTTATCTAACACATTATTTGACATAGAACAGACACATAATAGCCCCAGTGTGAAGCACAGAGTTTTCTAAGAGGTAAAAACACAGATAAATCAGGTTGTCCATAAATCATGTGCTGAAGTGACAGTCTAGCCAAAGGGAGGAACTGTGGAGGATCAAGACTATAATAATGAAACAGAACATGAGGGGATGTAGTAGACATTGTTGGTACCCTTCCCAGATGCCCTGAAACCGGATGGGGCATCAGTCCTCTAGCTGTAGTGATTGTCAGCTGCTAATAGGTCATAGCTGCCACCTTCCAGTATCATTTTTGATCAAAAGGGAACTGACTTATCAAGGAGGTTTTTACACACACACACACACACACACACACACACACACACACACGAGCAAAGGAGGCAGCTCACAGCTGACGACAGTCTGTTGACTGACAGGGATATGAAAAACAGTCAACCCCTTTGCCTCCATATGGAACCACACTGACCACACTGTGGTGCTTGCCATTCATTCTCCAGAGCTCACCATCGAATGAGGCTGAAGCTGGTCCTTAGCTATGACTACACTTAGCTTTTTCCTGCTTTTCTCATTCACCTCCGTGAATATTCTGTCACGAAACACCTTGCATAAGAATCACTATCTGAGATGCACCTTCCAGGGAACCCAATCTAAGACAGTTATTTTTTGGATGCTGGCAATGTACTATTATTTTTTCTTTTAACAGCTTTATAATATATAATTCACATGCCATACAATTCATATATTTAAAGTATACAATTCAATATTTTTTAGCATATTCATAGGGCTGTGCAACCATCATCACAACCTCAATCTCACTTTAGAACATTTTCTTGGCTGGGGGCGGTAGCTCACGCATGTAATCTCAGCACTTTAGGAGGCCAAGGTGGAAAGATCTCTTGGCTCAGGAGTTTGAGACCAGCTTGGGCAACATAGCAAGACCTAGTCTCTACTGAAATTTAAAAAAAAATTGGTCAGGTGTGGTGGTGCACACTTGTAGTCCCAGCTACTTGGAGGGCTTAGGTGAAAGGACTGCTTGAGCCCAGGAAGTCAAGGCTGCAGTGACCCTTGATTTTGCCACAGCACTCCAACCTGGACAACAGAGGAGACCCTGTCTCTAAATATATATACATTTTTGTCCTCCCAAAAAGAAGCCTAGTGCCCATTAGCTGTCACTTTCTATTCCCCACCACTCCCTCCCAACCAGCTCTAAGCAACTGCTGATCTACTTTGTATCTCTATGGATTTGCCTCTTCTGGATATTTAATACAAATGGAATAATATAATATGTCACCTTTGGTGGCTTACTTCTTCCACTTAGCATAATGTTGAGGTTCATCCATGTTGTAGCATATATCAGCACTTCATTTCTTTTTATTGCAGAATAATATTCTATTGTATGCATATGCCATATTTTATTTATCCATTCACCAGATGATAGACATTTAGATTATTTTCACTTTTTAGTTATTATGAATAATGCTGCTGCTATCAAATCCAGCCCATTTTGCCCACCTTGAACTTTGGCAAACACTTGGACAACAAGTTTTGTAGCAAAAAAAGGGTTTATTCACTTGGCAGTCAAGCAAGAAGATGGGAGAACATGTCTTAAATCCGCCTCCCTGAAGATGGAGTTTAGGGATATTCATGAGATAAAAGAGCAAAGTGGTCCGAGATGTGGGGGAAGGTGACTGGGGTTAAGGAAAAGCAAGATAATTAGCATTCTGCACAAGTACAGTCAAGTTCATGGCTCTTCATAGGACTCATGCTAAAAAAAAAAAAAAAAAAAACCATGGCATTAGGATGTCTGAGGTGGAGCTCTCAGCCCTCTGCCATCAAAAGGTCACCCATTGAACATTCATTCAGGGCCAGTTGAAGGGTTGGTGGTCTCACCCAGTTTGAACTGGACAAGAGCTGATTCTAAGTTCCTGAAAAAACAACTTTGGTACCCATTGCCATTGTGACCTACACATCAGAGATGTTAACTATAAAGAAACTGAAGGGTGTATTGTGATATATTGCTTAGCTATGTGATATTTAGAGTTAGTAATTAAAAAAAACAGCTAAAAGCAAACAAAGCAGGTTAAAGTTTGACAAGCTTAGTCGGGTCTGCTCTCAGCATCACTGCTATGACCATTCATGTACAAGATTTTGTGTGGATACATGTTTTCACTTCTTTTGAATTTATGACTAAGAGTGGAATTGCTGAATCATATGGTAACTTATGTTAAACTTTTTGAGAAACTGCCAAACTTTTTTCCAAAGTGGCTGCATCATTTTATATTCTCACCAGCAATGTATTAGGGCCAATTTCTCCACATTCTCACTTACATTTGTTTTTGTCCACTTTTAAAAAATTATAACCATTCTAGTAGGAGTAAAGTGGTATTTCATCGTGGTTTTATTTTTTGTTTGTTTGTTTTGTAGAGATGGGGTCTCCCTATTTTGCCTAGGCTGATTTCAAACTCAGGTGATCCTCCTACCTCAGCCACCCAAAGTGCTGGGATTACAGGTGTGAGCCACTGTGCCCAGCCTCATTATGGTTTTGATTTGTACTTCCCTAATGACTAATGATGTTGAGCATCTTTTATTCGCTTATTTGCCATTTGTATATCTTCTTTGAATAAACATTAATTTCTTTGCCCATATTTTAATTGAGTTCCCCTTTTATTATTTAGTTATAAGACTTCTTTACATTAACATATTTGGGATACAAGCTTCTTTTCAGAAAAATGATTTGCAAATATTTTTTATTATTCTGTGGGTTGTATCTTCAGTTTCTTGATGGCATTGCTTAATGTTCTATTTCTTGACCTGGGTGTGGTTACATGAATATATTCACTTTGTGACAATCTATAAAACTGCAAATTTTTGTATTGGTCATAATTGAACAATAATTCCATTTTTCTTAATAAGGGAATTTTAAGGAGAAAAGGAAATTTTTATTCCCTTACTATCAATATAAGATTATAATTAATTTCTACTCTGGTTCCCTTAACTCATATCAAAAAGATCAGTCAAAGATCATGGAAGACTCTTGTAGATCAGTTAATTCATATCCTTCATTTTAGAGACAAGAATTGTTAGAGTAAGTTGTGATTATATTATCCTCACTTTATACTACATTTCAACTTTGCTTGATTTATCCCAAGTTACCTCAATATATTACTAAAACCCAAATCATTGTCAACATACTGGGGTGACCAAATCCCATAAATCAGATGATTCACAGCTTTATTTTTGCAAGTCAGAAAGCAACTTCCTCAAAGACCTTACATTCCCTGTAGCCTTTTACATAATCCAGTCTTTTCTGTTTCTCTGATTCATTTGTTGAAAAGCTACTTACTTAGTAACTGTATGTGCTGAGCACTGTACAAGGGACAAGACATTCAGTGGTCAGCAAAACAGACAGAGCCTTTGTCATCATGGAGCTTCCACAGTGATAATATTAAATGACAAATTGTACATTGAAACCATTATGTCCAGCTGTGGTAAGGGTTAGAAAAAAATGTACAAGATGCTCTGAGAAAGTATAACAGGATTCCCAAGTTAGATTTGGGAATCAGAGAAAGTATCTCTAAGAAAATCCCATTTAAGCTGTGTCCAGGGAGTTAAGAGTTAACCCAGGAGAGAAACGGAGAAAGAATTTTCCAGAAGAAAAAAAAGTGTGTGAGAAGGTCCTGAGGCCAGAAGTCTGGAGCCTCAGATGAACTGAAAGATTAGTTCAAGAACTGTGATGTTTTCAATATGGCCACTAGTCATACGTAGCTAATTGACACTCCAAATGTGGATACAAGACAAATTTGAAAGAATACTTTATTGATATTGATGAATTTTGAATTGTTTTTTGCTTTACACAATACTCCTTTAAAATAAATGCTAATATACTGAGTCAATACCAGAGTTAGCAAATTTACTTAACTGGGACAGACACACTTTTGCTTCTCATGGGGTTCAGGACACATTACTCCAAATATGGCAACTTGGCATATTGAATATTTTAAGTTAAAAAATTTTGAGGAAACGGCAGAAGAAGAAAGGTCATTCCAACTTTTCCTCACCCTTCTTCCCTGATGCGGGTCATAAAACCTAGGAAGGATTATCTGACTTTCCTCTGAAGCTGGTTATAAGACCCTCAGATGAGAGATGCTCTCTTTATACTTGGATGAGGCTGGGTGTGGTGGCTTATGCCGTAATCCCAGCACTTTGGGAGGCCGAGGTGGGTGGATCACCTGAGGTCAGGAGTTCAAGACCAGCGTGGTCAACATGGAGAAACCCTGTCTCTACTAAAAATACAAAATTAGCCAGGCGTGGTGGTGCATGCCTGTGATCCCTGCTACTCAGAAGGCTGAGCCAGGAGAATTGCTTGAACCTGGGCAGCGGAGGTTGCAGTGAGCCGAGATTGCACCGTTGCACTCCAGTCTAGGCAACAAGAGCGAAACTCCGTCTCAAAAAAAAAAAAAAAAAGTGTTATACTTGGAGAAAAGGAATATTTTTATCTCTGAAAACACCAGGACATAAAAAAGAATCTGAACAAACAGGCCTTACTAGATTCTCCACCCCCACGCCCGTTTATTACCATTAGATCATACCCTTTGTGAGAGTTGTCAGAGTCAAGATGGAATCACTCATGTCAAGCCCAAACAAAACGGAGTAGGTAGGCCAAGAAGGAAGGGACCACATGGACATATTATGCCTATGATAAAGACTGTTACAGAGACTCTCTGAAAACCACAAAAATTTCATTACTGAGTATGAGCATGTTTAAATAAATTTTGTCTTCTGTTAATCTGTTTATTGTCAGTTAATTTGCAGACACTCAAGTACACGACCTAAGTTTGAAGAGGAAAAATTATTTCCTCCCAACAATATAAATAAAATATAATAGGTGAAAATTTAGCATCTGAATTAAGATGAGCTTGCTGCAAATTTAAAATATCCCCTGGATTTTCAAACCTTAGTATGAAAAAATAACATAAAACATCTCTTTAATAATTTTTGTATATTGATTACATATTGCAATGAAAATATTTTGGATATACTGGGTTAAATAACACATTACTAAAATTAATTCCACTTGTTTTTTTTTTCGATTTGGCTACCGGAAAAGATAAAATGACATACATGGCTCATATTCTATTTCCACCGAACAGCACTTGGGCTAGAATTCAGTGAAGTTGAGTACAAGTGAGTTGCAATAAAGATAGGGAGGAAAACAAGAACCAGATTATCCTGGGCAGTACAGAGCTTATTAAGAAGCTTGAATTTTGAGCGGGAAGTTACCTCATTGGCTTTGCATTTAAAAATCTTCAGTAAGATCTGTCTGGCTACACTTTGAATAATGGCCCGGAGGAAAGCAAAAAGGAGAGACCAGAGAGCAGGCTCTCTCTTCAATTCAGGATATGTCTCATATCTCTAAAACAAACTATGCCCAGGGCCTTGAGTCTTCAAGAAGGACTACACTCTACATGGGTATCCAAGTTTGACTCAGTGGAAAATACTCCATTTCACCACTGAGGACTTTGAATCCTCAAATACTTCAGTGACATCCACTTGTGTACACTCGTTACCACATTGCACCTTGTTGATCTAAACCAGTTGTATTCAAATTTTGTTTAACACTAGGCCTCAATAAAACAGAACTGCTCCAGTTGGAGCTGAGGTAGGGATTCGGAGACCCAACCACTCACTCCGCCCCCTCTAGTGGAAGCCTTTGTAAGGGTCTTCAGAGACCAGTTTGAAAACCACTATAACATAATGAATACTTTAGTTACCTTGGCCATGATCTATTGCAGTGGACTGTACAAAATTACTGTAGATAGCCACAAATATTATAGATAGAAGACATTGTCTAAAACATTTAGAGGCAAGATGCAGATAAGGAGTAAGGTTAGTTCTGTAGGACTATCGAGGATGCTAGATCCCAACTTCCCCCCTAGTTGATCTGGCTCCAGATTTTTAAGAGTTCCTACTAAACATATTAGAACAGCAAAATATACAGACATCCAAAATGTCTAACAATAGGAATTTTAAAATATTGATTACAGATCTTGATATCATCTATGTATTATTTAAAATTTATAATAAGCCGAGTGCAGTGTCTCATGCCTGTAATCCCAGCACTTTGGGAGGCTGAGGTGGGTGGATCACCTGAGGTCGTGAGTTTGAGACCAACCTGACGGAGTTTCATAGAAACTCCATCTCTACGAAAAATACAAAAAATTAGCCAGACATGGTGGCACGTGCCTGTAATCCCAGCCACTTGGGAGGCTAAGGCAGGAGAATTGCTTGAACCCGGGAGGTGGAGGTTGCGGTGAGCCGAGATCGCACCATTGCACTCCAGACTGAGCAACAAGAGCAAAACTCCATCTCAAAAAAAAAAAAAAATTATGATAAAAGGTTAAGTGAAAAGGGCAGATATGCAAATTTCATGTGCTTTCTAAAGCATTGTATAAAATGTGTGTGTATGAATATGCACAAAGATGGAAACAAAATTTACAAAATGTGAACCAAATTGTTTTGTTAATATGGTAATTTATGGAGAGTTGTTTTATTTTTAATAATATTTCCCTTATATTATTTTTCAATCAAAAAAGCCTTGAAAATTCTAGAAAACAGATTATAAAATGTAAGAAATCATGTGTTACAAGAGCAAAAGTTTTCGGAAGTGTCAAGGAGACAAGAAGGTTCTTTCTTTTATTGTACCATCAGCATCATTAAGAGGGAAAATCAAAAGCTGTTACCAGGAACAACAACTGGAGCCACGGGGATCCCAAGTGGAAATTTCATAATTGCTTTCGTAAGCCACTGTACAGAGGAATTATGAGTACAAAAGACAAGCAATGTGTTCCGCATGTTTCAGAACACCCATAAACTCAGTTCGTTAAATTACTACAATTTGTATAGAATTCTCCATACAAATATTCACATTATTTTCTAACAAATTTATTTTAAACTTCACTTTGAAGTATCTTTAATTGACTTAGTGATTCTCCTGAGTGTTTCTTTTTAGAATTCTGTATATTACTTTATTACTTGCCGTGAATCTAGCCAACATTTAAGAAATTTTTATTTTACTTTTAATTTTTTTCTTAATGAGCAATATCCTTAAACTTTAGAGGAAGCTGGAAAGTAATGGCCCAGCAGGTTTCCAAACATATAATATTCACAGCTGCCAGGTGGACATGGTTCTGGTTAACTTAGGAAGAGGTAGGAGAGAGCCTTGGGGGGATTTGAAAAGATCAAAAGAACTAAAACGACAATCTCAGATTACTACATCATCCTTTTTGAAAGTGTAAAGACTATTTTTTTCACCAATGAATTAATCTGAACTAATGTGGAGAACAAAAGAACCTCTACACCTACCTCTTCCACATGGTTCTGTAGTTAGTTTTATTTTGTTTTGTTTATCTCAGAGAAAGCTGAAAGACCAATTTATGATCTTTTGACTCTGTTGAATGTGTGTGAGATCTTTTATTAAGTTTTTACAACTCCCTTAAATAAGCCTCCTCACTGGGGAAAAAAAAAACCTCACTAATTTGGCATTGTGAGGTAATCAAGAGCTTCCCCCTCTCTCCCTGAGTAAAGGGCACCATGTTTTGCATAAGAGTATTTTACAAACAGGCTGATTTTCCCTGTAATTTTTTCCTCATTGTTTATCTCTCCACTTACCTGTCCATTTTTACTCTGCCCCTGAGTCAGGGCATTTATGGTCCGGAATATGGTCAGCATGCGGAAGGAGGAAAAGAGGAAGGAGAGGGAATAGAAGCCAAGCTAAGCTCTTGGACAAAGAGAAAACAGTAGAGGGTGGGTAAATGATTTCATGATGCAATCTTAAGGGTAACTTACTTTCCAGAAGGTCAGAGAGAGTTCCTGTATCTGATAAGCCATTTTAACTTAGGCCAATAAAATCCTGCCCAATAAGACACAATTTTTTTGAAACCACCTTTGCAAAATTATGACAATAAAACATGTTTGATATGGCTGACTCCATCTTGCTTCCAACCTGTAAGCTTTCTTCATTCATTCCTGGTCATAGCCCAAGCTAACCATGGGAGGAATTTATAGTTTAACTTACTTCAAAGCAAGGATGATAATAGGTCCTCCCTAAAACCAATCCCCTCCTTTGTCAGGGACTGAAAACTGCCTTTGTAAGACTAATGAAAAGCCACAAAGATTAGGATTATGGGAGGGGCCTGAATTCTTCTAAAATGCAGGCATAGTTTCTATAATTCCTTACTGCTCAGGAGTCACGTGGCGAGAGGTCATAAGATTTGTGACTTCCCCAATTGCTCCTACAGATAACATCACTATTACAGAACCTAATATTGGTCTTTAGAGATTGTTTTCAGACTTTCTGGCAACCAGCTGACCCCACCTGACTCATGATTCAACCAGTTTTGTGGCCCTACCAAGAGGTGGATTCAGTGCATGAGGACTGTTTTCCACACTTTTATGATTTCATCTTCGACTAATTAGCAGCACCCATTCCTTAGGCCCCTACTCACCAAATTGTCCAATAAAAACTCTAACCTCTGAGCCTTCAGGGAGACTGATTTGAGTAATAATGACGGACCTCTCTTCCGGGTAGGCAGGGGCATGGTTTCAAAGGCAGGAGTTTCCTAACTCCATGCCTCCATCAGGGAACCAGAGGAGTTTCAAATGTAAAGTTCTTTGTCTGGGTTTCCTGCCCGCAGGCTAGGTAGAGAAAGCCAGGTGAGGCTCCTTTGTCCAAAAAACCCGCCGAAATCTCTCGGAGGAGGGGGCTCTGTAACTCAGAGTTGTGGACCAAGCAGCCAATCCGGTATCAGAGTCAAAGATCAGTCACTCCAGAGGAAGTTTGAAAGAACTGTCATTATAGGAGAACATGAATGGGGAGGGAATAACTCAAGGATTACAACTCCAGCTGCTCCTACCTATACGGATTCCTTTCCTGGGTCCCCTCCCGCTTTCTTCCCCTCTCTCTCTAATAAATCTCTCTTCCATAAAACTCTTTGGGTCCATATTTATTTGAAAGGCAAACTCACGGCACCTCCGGGGTCCCTTTCCCCATTCTTCGGGGTTAGTGAGGCTAAGAACCTCTTCAGAATGGGGAGCTGAGTATGCTCTCCCGGTTACAATAATTCCATCTCCCACATGGCCAGCCTCGTGTCAGTTAAACTCTTTCTTTATTGCAATGCCACAGTCTCAGTGAAATGATTTTGTTTGTGCAATGTGCAGAAGAACCTGTTGGGCAATTACATTTCACACTGCCAGATGTCACTCCCCTGGTGTGTTGGTTAATGGAAAGGTGGATTCCCCTTACGGGCTAGGAGGTGAGGAAAGTGTCAGCATCACTGTGACATGGTAAAAGCCCCATAAAACTGCATACCTCAACCATACCTCGGCTTTCTGTTGAAACTGCTCTCTGTAACCCTGATGTGACAGGCAAGCAGTCCAAACCCATGCCATCTTGGCCCCTGCGACTTGTAATAAGTAACTAAGGTCTGTAATTTCCAACCTACCCAGGCAATGTGTAAACTAACACTTATCTTGACTTCCGTGAACCACTTTAGTAACAATCGGAATGTCTGAAGCCCCTCACCCTCATCTCCGCCCAGGAGGTGATTTACGGAATGTCCAAAGTCCACTGGCCCTCGGAATGTCTGAAGCTCCTCACCCCCACCCCTCACCCCTCACCCTCACCCCTGAGGTGGTTTACAGGCATTAAAGGTCTTGACACCCTCCTTTCGGGACCACGGGTTGGAGAGACGTGAGTCCTCCATGGCCGCCAGCAATAAAGACCCTGCAATTTGGCATACGTTTGTTTTGGTGTTGACTTTCTATGCTCACTCCAGTACAACATCAGGATGGAGAAACATGTCCAAAATAGATTATCAAGGCCAAGGAACCCAAAGCAAGAACTAAGGAACCAGAGATGATGAAGCTATTAGGAACAGGTCCTAACAGGCAAATAGTAAGAGTCAAAAAGTCTAGAAAGAGGAGTATAGGGCCATTAGTTAGATCCTTCTCTTTGAATAGGTTATAGAGTTCCATCTGAAAGATTAATAGAAAACCATATGAGGACTTTGGAAATCTAGGTAGATATTTGCTCATTATTGTTGGGTTTGCAAGATGACATGAAAAGATCATGAAACTTATGCCATTAATGGTATCAACAACATCAATAGATACTTATCCACGAATCATTCTAGGAACAAGTCCCCTACCCCTCAACACACGTACCCTTTACTTCCTAGACACAGTGAGGAGGTAATTTCATGAACATATGAGTAGCTATGTAGTGGTGGCTTTAAAAACTAGGCTTCTAATTAGTGGCCTATAAAAATGTTTTTGTTTCACTCTCAGTTGTCTCAAGACCACTTATGCATTCAGATTGAGTATTAGCCAAGATTTTTTTTCCTGTCAAAAACTAAAATCCAAATCAAACTGTCATAAACAAGAAAAGGGATTTATTAGTTCACCTAGCTAAGGAGATTCTGGGATAGCTCACAGAACTTAATGAGGAAATATAAAAGTTAACAACCAAGGAGTTGTCAGAGCCAGGGCATATAAACTGTAGAAAATAAAAAAAATTTTTCTTTCTACCATTCATAGTTCTTAGTTGGGGTGGAGCCCTGTAACAAAAGACAGATTAAGAAGATAAAAACAGAAGATTTTTTAACGTGTAGACCTCATGTTTACACAGGAGATATTCAGAGAAATGGGTAAATTTTTAAGAGGTAGCTTTGAATTCAGTCTTAAATACTAACCTCCACTGAAACAAATAAGAGTATTAGAAAAGGCCAGTTTTGAGGAGATAATCAGGAAGTCTGGTAAACAAAAGCAAAATTTGTTATGCATATTTAAGTTAGTGCCTTCTCCATTGATATAAGAGTATCTAGTGATTTAATCATTCTTTCTGGTAGAAAGAGGGAAACACCCTTACAAATGGATATTTCTTTTTTAGATGTAAATTTCCCTTACAAATATGTAACTTTCCTTTACAGATTTAAATTAGTGCTTTCTCCATTGATAATAGTATCTAGTGATTTAGTCCTTTTCTTTCTGGTAGAAAGAGGGAAACACCCTTACAAATGGATATTTCTTTTATAGATGTAAATTTCCCTTACAAACATGTAACTTTCACTCTGTTTTCAGAGCTTCTCCTGTGTCTGCAGTTTTTCAAAATAATCAGCTCAAAATAATCCCTATGCCAAAAAGGCATATTTTGGGGTGGCATATTCTGGTTTCCTACAGTCATATTTTCGGGTGGCATATTTTTGGTCTCCTACAAAAGTAAAGGTTGGGAATTATGAAGTCAAAGAACCAGGGATGATGAAACAAAGAGGAACAAATCTCAATAGGCAAATGATAAGAGTCTAGAAGTTCAGAATCAGGGGCTATAACCAAGAACTCGATGCAACTGGGGGGGGGGGGGGGGGGGGGGGGGGGGGGGGGGGGGGGGGGGGGGGGGGGGGGGGGGGGGGGGGGGGGGGGGGGGGGGGGGGGGCGGGGGGGGGGGGGGGGGGGGGGATGGGGGGGCGCGCGCACAG
>CAUYLG010028218.1:0-26351 GCA_963573385.1 Cacajao melanocephalus
GAGCAATACGACTCCAAAAACTGTACTCTCAACTGCTTTGCCATGTTGTCTCTCTAGACACATCTTATTTGTGAGAGAGAAAGGGACCGTTCTCATATTTGCACATCACAGCTTCTGTAGAATATGTTGCTAAAGGAACCAAATAATCGAGTTTGACAAGCTGGCGAGAGAGAACAGGCTCCACCTTAGGAGATGTCTCCCTGCCTGGCTCAGCTCGGCCCCTGCAAACAAGCAGCATGGCTGCAAGAGCTTCATCTCACCAATGGGATGGTGGAAATGACCCAAGCAAGTCGCAAACTAGAGACTCGGCGGTTCTGATCACCAGACTGGGCTGAAATGTGACCCAGATTCAGCCAAACCCAATGGAGGAGGGGCACTCTGTAGAACGGTAGACGGCAGAATCCACATTTGACCCTAAACTGGGGTGCGAGGAAGACAAAACTGAAATAATAGATACCACAGATAACTGTTTATCCCTTTCCAGCATAACAAGCAAATAAACTGCCACTGGTGCCTCAAAACTTCATACAGAGTAATATTCCTTTAATGGAATGCTTTTAGAGAAGAGTCATAAAAATAAATTGAAAAGCGCTTTCTGCTGGCTACAGCTGGCATAAGCAGCATCTGAGCAAACAGGATAACATAAGGCTTAACATAGCATCACCATTTTATTACTCACCCTCGACAGGTCTTATAATAGTGTAAATTCACTTAAAAAACGGACTTTTTCTCCCATCGTCGCCCCTCCTTCTCTCCACCACCACCAACCCAACAGTCTTCTGTGTTAATTCTGAACGGCATAATTACAGGTCTTTTTATGATTTAGGTTTGAGACCAATTAGCTGATACTGCAAGCCTTTCAAATGCCAGCTTCCCTCTCAGCACTCCCTGTGCTGCTGGGGATTTATCTGTGTGCTTGTAAAAGGGAAATGTTTTGTGAGGAGCAGAGGAAATCGGGTTTGTGGGTTGGTTCCCTCCTCCCCTCTCCCTTTCTCATCTGCCTGTACATCTTCAGTGCACCTGGTCTCTAAAATTGTCCTGGTGTGAAAGACACACCGAATATTTATGCTGGGCCCCCGGGCAGCTTCTGATAACAGGTACTTGTTGCACAGAGCTGCCAGTTGCCCCCACCCTGTGATTGTCATCCCTACAGGTGGAGCTGCAGACCCATACTGGGCCATGGGCTGCCGCCATTTTAGAGCCTGTTGGCTGCAGGCTGGAGGAGCAAGGGCTCAGAAACTCAGAAAGGACGCGCTCAACAGCCCTACCTCCTCCGCTCCATCTGCTCCTACCACCACCCACCCCACACTAATCACACACAAGCTGACAACATAAGTCAGATATTCAGCAAAGATCTAAATAATCAACTAACAAGCATGAATCGTATAAAGCCCTCGGCACCACTGGGGGATTCAGGGGGGAATAAAATAAGATTCCTGCCCTCAATGTCCGTTTAATTGGATGTAAGAAGACAGCTTTCTTTGTCATGCATGGGGTCCCCATAATCAAACCATCCAGGCATCTACTGTATAGCAAGAACTTTATAAATATTGTCTTTAATCCTTACACAAGCCTTCAAGATACATATAATTATAGACATTCTCCAGATGAAGAAATTGAAGCTCACATGATGAAATAATGTGCCCAGTGTCACAGGATCCCCAAACTAGTAAATAATAAAAGCAGGAAACCGGATTCTGACCTGACAGCAAAGCCTTTACCACCACCCCATGTTCCCTCCCAGCAGGCAGAGATGAAGTCTAACGGGCATTCTGTTGGTGGTTGTCGGGGTGGTTGCTGGGAGAAGCTTAGGAACACTCGGGAAAGGAAAGGCAGACTAATTTGCACAGTGCCGAGGAATTAAAGAAGACCATAAAATACTCAACTATTGGGCCAGCAATGGATATACAGAACTAACACCAGATGTATTACTAAATTAACCATTCTACAGTATTCTGGGGTATTATGGAGCCATTAAAATAACTGTGAGGACCATGTAGAAACGTGAAAAAATGCTAATTGTACAATGTTAAATAACAATAAAATAACAAACTAAAACAGAATACAAAGTACTCTCTTGTACTTTGATAGTGTTTTCACCTAAAACTTTTAGTTAAAATTGTTAAGAGGAAAAATAAGTCCATCCCCTGGGCATAAGCATGACTATATTTACACTGTTCCAGATGGTTTTCTCTCCTCTCCTAACAGATTTCCACAGAGGGAACTCTAATGCCCTCCCTCTGTTATTTTAGTGCCTTGCAACCCTATTTTTCTCAAGGCTAGCCTCATGTCCCCACTGATGCAATTTCACCCCACAGTTGGCTTCTGTCTCTGTGAGCAAAGTCCTGGTGTAACATTTTTAACACACTTTGTGATCCAGGGATCGAGAAAGTAAGACTGTCATTCTTCCCACCTTCTTGCCTTCTGCGTACCTGCTTTTGATACTTTTGATATGACTGAGGGGGTGGAAGGAGGGAAGGTAATGACAGAGAAAAATACTAAGTGCCATAATTCACCAAACCTATTATTTTCCAATTTTACGCATCTCTTTCACACTACTTCCAATAATTTCACATGATCTCCCAATATTATTCACATCTAGCAATTGTTAAAAGCTCCCATACCCTAGCATCTCCACCTGCCTCTACTGTTTGTCATGGTAATGTCACATACCTCTCCTTTCAGATATAGTTGGTATTATCTCTTCAACTTCCCCCACTTAACCCCATCCTGGAATACTATGTCTCCTGATGAGGTTATAGAAACCACATCCATTTTTCTCTTATGAGTAGATATCAATAGGCCTTATGAAGACAGGCCTTTGCCAATCCTATATGATCCTCTGGTTCCAGGATGGTACATAGCACTGGCGTTATGTGGTCACTGCTTCACTGGGCAAAGGCCTGAAATGCCAGTGGACAAGATGAAAACAGGGCCTTAACCCAAACAGGATATAAAAGAGGCCATGGTTAGATCAGAAGAGCTTAAAGAAATAGAATGAACAAAAGACGTTGGGGTTGTCTAAGCAGAAACAGAGATGCCATGAACCAAGGTCAAGAACAAGCCCACTGGTTAGTCCCCAGATCTGTGGCAGCTGCACAGGAAAGGCAACAGTAGGACAGACATCTGAGCTTAGAGAGGGCTGTCATTTCAAGAGAAAAGAAAATCGGAGTCTTCTGCTGATGTCCCTTTGGAAGGTCTACCATCTGTCTCCCCGCTTTCCTTGCCTTTTTGGGAGGCACCTGAACCTGATATCTGACCTTCACATACAGGGAGCTCTGATACTACCAGCCTCTAATTTCCCTTTCCAGCCAGGCCTCTGGACTTCCTCTGCCCCCACTCTCACCTTATGTCCAGTTTCACAACTCAGCTGGCCATTCCTCCACACTCAGAGCTGCTTATGCCTGAATGCACTCTTCACCTTCCCTATCTGAAATACTCCCAGTCATTCACAAGGCTCACTTTTTGACACACTGTCCCTGGTACCCCTGGGCAGTTTATAACTTCATCTTCTGGGCTCCCATAGCATTTTGCAGAGGTCTCTGTTGGAGAATTTATCAATATGTTACAATTGCTTGTCTGCATGTGTTTCTCTCCCACTATGCATGAAGATGCTTAAAGACTGACTACCTTTTTTATTCATCCTTGTGTTCCTGTGCCTGACACATTGATTGGCACATCATAGATGCTCAATGTGTTTTCCTTAAATGACTAAACCAAATGTGACTTACTGCATGTTCACCTAGTTTCTTCATTCTCTTCTAAAATCATACAAATCAAGAGATGCAATGTCCCAAGACAGTATAACACCTAATAGATGTATCTATTAACAGCCAGCCAATGTCATCAGTCAAAAATAATAATAATAATTAGCATACCCAGATGTGTTTCTGTATAGCCCTTTATTCCCTGTGCTATTTGTCTAGGAAAGGACTCTGTCTCCATCAGAGCTGGGGGCACATGCAAATCTATTTTCTGAGACTAGCTCTGTGGAGTACAGAGCGAGATTGTGAAATTCAAAACACACCTGGGAAATTCAGACAAGATCTCAATAATAAGGACTGTAATCAAGGAAGAAACCCTTACTTAAGCAAATAATTTGCCTTGGGAGTAAAAGGCTGAGCACGATGTTCTTCACACACAGGGACTTTAGCTGGCATTTCATCCTCAGTCCGAACAGACCTTGCTGAACAAACCTCAAAAATAAAATATTTACACTATGCCTGCCATCAGTTGAAATGGTCTTCCAATCAGAGGAGCAAGCTGTGGGAGGCGAATGAAATGTCTGAGTTTAAAGAAGATGCCAAAAAAAAAAAAAAAAAGGGAAAGAAAAAGGACAAATTTAAAATTAAAGAAAAGTGTTATCCAAGGGCAAAGCAGTTTGACTTCAGTTCTCCCCAAGTAAGGGTAACGTGAATGGTAATGAGTCCTGTCTTATTTGTCTTATCTCTGCAGTTATGGGGATGATTTGCAGACATCAGATTTTGTGATGTTACAGACATGGTTCCCAACTTGGAAAATCAGGAAAAAAAGTGGATGCAGAATAATATACTTGCAATGGATAAACAATAGCCAGACAACTGTATATCACGGTGAGATATAATGTCAGGTTTAGGATCAGATAAATTGCAAATAACCATGGAGAAACAACTGAACCTTGAGGACTCTCAACAGATAAACCAGATGAAGTGGATAAAGACTCACTGTGTGGAGAAGGCAGGGCAGCCCACGCAGAAAGGTGGGAGGCAAGTAGACAGAGGAAGTAGTGGAGTGGTGATGGAGTGTGAGCATCTAGATAAAAGGCTGCAGTCAGCTTCCCAAAAGTCAGGGAAAATAATAGCCGGAAATAATAAAGTAGAATGGTAGCAGTGTCAACTGTGATAAGCAGATAATTTGTTACCCTGGACAGCCTGGGGCCCCTTTCCAGAGGCAGGCAGAAGTCCAAGTTCCTAGACTTATCAGCCTGTGCAATCAAGAAGGAAAGAAGTAATGCAAAGGTTAGCAAGAATCACAGAGGGGGGATTTCGGGATCATGGCAGATGGGAGGCAGAACAAGATTGCAGCTCTAGACAGGGCAGCGTGCAGAGACTTGCACTGTGAATTTTAGCTCCAGGTTGACTGCAAGAACAAACCAGCAATCCTGAGAGGACCCACAGACTCTCTGAAGGAAGCGGACAGCTACTGCAGGACCCAGGAGACACCCTAAATATACTCTGGGAGACGGAACGCATCAGGCAAGTTTTCAAGCCCGTTTGGCCCTGTGTGGAAACAGACTCGGGGCTGCTGTGGGGGGCATGGTGGGAAGTGAGACCAGCCCTTTGGTTTGTGTGGGAGCTGGGTGAGGCCTGTGACTGCCACTTCACTGACAACCTGCATGACTCAGCAGAGGCAGCCATAATCCTCCTAGGTACACAACTCCAGTGACCTGGGAATCTTATCCCTATTCCCGACAGCAGCCGTAGCAAGACCTGCCCAAGGAGAGTCTGAACTCAGAGACACCTAGCCCTGCCCCTACCTGATGGTCCTTCCCTACCCACCCTGGTAGTGGAAGACAAAGGGCATATACTCTTGGGAGTTCTAGGGCCCTGCCCATCTCCAGTCTCTCTCCATACTACTACAGTTAATGCTTTCTGGAAAGTGACACTTCCTTTTCTGGAAAGTGTCAGGAGGCCAGACAGCACAAAAATAGAGCATTAAACCACCAAAGCTAGGGACCCTCATGGAGTCCATTGCACCCTCTGCCACTTCCACTGGAACAGGCGCTGGTATCCAAGGCTGAGAGACCCATAGATGGTTCACATCACGGGATTCTGTGCAGACAACCTCTGGTACCAGCCTGGAACTGGGTAGACTCTCTGGGTGGCTAGACCCAGAAAAGAGACAATAGTCACTGCAGTTCAGCTCACAGGAAGCCACATCCACAGGAAAATGGGGACAACACTATATCAAGGGAACACCCCATGAGACAAAAGAATCTGAACAACAGCCTTCAACCCTAGACTCTCCCTCTGACAGAGCCTACCCAAATGAGAAGGAACCAGAAAACCAACCCAGGTAATATGACAAAACAAGGCTCTTCAATACCCCCCAAAATTACACCTGTTCAGCAGCAACAGAAAGGAACCAATAAGAAGTCCCAATTTACCTGAAAAATAATTTAAGAGGTTAATTATTAAACAATCAGAGAGGGACCAGAGAAAGGTGAAGCCCACTGCAAGAAAATTCAAAAAATAATACAAGAAGTGAAGGGAGAAATATTCAAGGAAATAGATAGCTTAAAGAAAAAAACAATAAAAAATTCAGGAAACTTTGGACACACTTTTAGAAATATGAAATGCTCTGGAAAGTCTCAGCAATAGAACTGAACAAGTAGAAGACAGAAATTCAGAGCTTCAAGACAAGGTCTTCAAATTAGCCCAATCCAACAAAGACAAAAAAATAAAATAAAATGAACAAAGCCTCCAAGAAGTCTGGGATCATGTTAAACGAGCTAAGAATAATTGGTGTTCCTGAGGAAGAAGACAATTCTAAAAGCTTGGAAAATATATTTGGGGAAATAATCAAGGAAAACTTCCCCAGTCTTACTAGAGATCTAGACATGCAAATACAAGAAGCACAAATAACACCTGGGAAATTCATCCCAAAAAGATCTTCACCTAGGTATACTGTCATCAGGTTATCCAAAGTTAAGACAAAGGAAAGAATCTTAACAGCTGTGAGACAGAAGCACCAGGTAACCTATTTAAAAAAATAATAATAAACTCCTATCATTTTAACAGCAGATTTCTCAGCAGAAACCCTACAAACTGGAAGGGGTTGGGACCCTATCTTCAGCCTCCTCAAACAAAACAATTAGCAGCCAAGAATTTTGTGTCCAGTGAAACTAAGCATCCTATATGAAGGAAAAATACAGTTGTTTTCAGACAAACAAATGCTGAGAGAATTCTCCATTACCAAGCCACCACTACAAGAACTGCTAAAAGGAGCTCTAAATCTTGAAACAAATCCTGGAAACACATCAAAACAGAACCTCTTAAAAGCATAAATCACACAGGATCAATAAAACAAAAATACAAGTTAAAAAGTTAAAACAAAAAACAAAACACTAAGTATGCAGGCACAAAGAACATGATCAATGCAATGTTACCTCACACTTCTATACTATCATTGAATGTAAATGGCCTAAATAGTCCACTTAAAAGATACAGAACTGCAGAACGGATAAGAACACAGCATCCGACTATCTGCTGCCTTCAGGAGACTCGCCTAACACAGAAGGACTCACATAAAAGTAAAGGGGTAGAAAAAGACATTTCATTGAAATGGACACCAAAAGCAAGCAGGGGTAGCTATTCTCATATCAGATAAACACAAACTTTAAAGCAAAGGTGGTTAAAAGAGACAAAGAGAGATATTATGTAATGATAAAAGGCCTTGTCCAACAGAAAAGTATCACAATCCTAAACATATATGCACCTAACACTGGAGCTTCCAAATTTGTAAAACCATTACTAATAGACCTAAGAAATGAGATAGACAGCAACACAATAATAGTGGGGGACTTCAATACTCCACTGACAGCACTAGAAAGGTCATCAAGGCAGGAAGTCAACAAAGAAACAATGGACTTAAATGATACCTTGGAACAAATGGACTTAACAGATATATGCAGAACATTTCATTCAACAAACGCAAAATACACATTATATTCAACAGCACATGGAACTTTATATGACAGGCCATAAAATGAGCCTCAATAAATTTAAGAAAATTGAAATTATATCAAGAACTCTCTCAGATCACAGTGGAATAAAACCAGAAATCAACTCCAAAAGGAACTTTCAAAACCATGCAGATACATGCTCCTGAATGAGCATTGGGTCAAAAATGAAATCAAGACAGAAATTAAAAAATTATTCGAACTGAATAGCAATAGTGACACAACCTATCAAAACCTCTGGGATACAGCAAAGGTGGTGCTAAGAGGAAAGTTCATAGCCCTAAACACCTACATCAAAAGTCTGAAAGAGCACAATCTATGGCCACACCTCAAGGAGCCAGAGAAACAAAAACAAACCAAATTCAAACCCAGGAGAAGAAAGGAAATAACCAAGATCAGAGCAGAACTAAATAAAATTGAAACAACAACAAAAAAAAATACAAAAGATAAACGAAACAAAAAGCTGGTTATTTGAAAAGATAAATAAAATTGATAGGCCATTAGCAAAATTAACCAAGAAAAGAAGGGAGAAAACCCAAATAACCTCACTAGGAAATGAAACAGGAGATATTACACTGAATGTAAATGGCCTAACTGATACCACTGAGATACAAAAGATCATTCAAGGCTACTGTGGACACCTTTACACATATAAGCTAGAAAACCTAGAACAGATGAATAAATTCCTGGAAAAATACAACCCTCCTGGCTTAAATGAGGAAGAATTAAATATGTTGAGAAGAACAATAATAAGCAGCAAGATTGAAATTATAATTTTAAAAGTACCAACAAAAAAAATCTAGGACCAGATGGATTCACAGCAGAATTCTACCAGACATTCAAGGAAAAATTGGTGCCAATCCTTTTGACAATATTCCACAAGATAGAGAAATAAGGAACCCTCCCTAATTCATTTTACAAAGCCAGCATCACCCTAATACCAAAACCAAGAAAGGACACAACCAACAATATCCTTGATGAACACAGATGCTAAAATTCTTTACAAAATACCAGCTAATTAAATCCAATGACATATGAAAAAGATAATCCACCATGATCAAGTGGATTTCATACCAGGGATGCAGGGATGGTTTAACATACACAACTCTATACATGTGATACACCATATAAACAGAATTAAAAAGAAAAATCACATGATCATCTCAATAGATGCAGAAAAAGCATTAAACAAAATCCAGCATCCCTTTATGATTAAAATCCTTAACAAAATTGGCATACAATGGACATACCTTAATGTAATAAAAGCCATCTATGACAGACCCACAGCCAACATAATACTGAATGGGGAAAAGTTGAAAGCATTCCCTCTGAGAATGGGAACAAGACAAGGATATCCACTCTCACCACTCCTCTTCAACATAGTACTGGGAGTCCTAGCCAGAGCAATCAGACAAGAGGAAGAAATAAAGCGCATTCAGATTGGTAAAGAGGAAGTCAAACTATTCCTGTTTGCTGATGATATAATCGTCTACCTTGAAAACCCGAAGAACTCCTCCAGAAAGCTCCTAGAACTAATAAAAAGAATTCAGCCGAGTTTCCAGATACAAGATTAACATACACAAATCAGTAGCTCTTCTATACACCAGCAGTGATCAAGCAGGAATCAAATTAAGAACTCAACCCCTTTTACAATAGCTACAAAAAAAAAAAAGTATTTAGTAATATACCTAACAAAGGAGTCAGAAGACCTCTACAAGGAAAACTACAAAACACTGCTGAAAGACATCATAGATGACACAAAGAAATGGAAACACATCTCTTGCTCACAGATGGGTAGAAACAATATTGTGAAAGTGACCATACTGCCAAAAGCAATCTACAAATTCAATGCAATCCCCATCAAAATACCACCATCATTCTTCGCAGAGTTAGAAAAAACAATTCTAAAATTCATATGGAACCAAAAAGGAGCCCACATAGCCAAAGCAAGACTAAGCTAAAAGAACAAATCTGGAGGAATCATACTACCTGATTTCAAACTATACTGTAAGGCCATAGTCACCAAAACAGCATGGTACTGGTATTAAAATAGGTACATAGACCAATGAAAGAGAATAGAGAGCCCATAAATAAACCCAAATACTTACAGCCAACTGATCTTCAACGAAGCATCACAAAAACATAAAGTGGGGAAAAGACACTCTTTTTAACAAATGGTGCTGTGATAATTGGCTAGTCACATGTAGGAGAATGAAACTGGATCCTCATCTCTCACTCAAGATGGATTAAGGACTTAAACTTAAGACCTGAAACTGTAAAAATTCTAGAAGATAACACTGGAAAAACCCTTCTAGACATTGGCTTTGGCAAGGATTTCATGATCAAGAACCCAAAAGTAAATGCAATAAAAACAAAGATAAATAGCTGGGACCTAATTAAACTAAAGAACTTTTGCATGGCAAAAGGAAAAGTCAGCAGAGTAAACAGACAACCCATATGGTGGGAGAAAATCTTCACAATCTGTACATCTGACAAAGGACTAATGTCCAGTATCTACAACAAACTCAAACAAATCAGTAAGAAAAAACAAACAGTCCCATCAAAAAGTGGGCTAAGGACATGAATAGACAATTTCCAAAAGAAGATAAACAAATGGCCCAGAAACATGCAAAAAATGCTCAACATCACTAATGATGAGGGAACTGCAAATCAAAGCCACAATGCAATACCACCTCACTCCTGCAAAAAATGGCAATAAAAAAAAATCAGAAAACAGTAGATGTTGGCGTGGATGTGGTGATCAGGGAACACTCGTACACTGCTGGTGGGAATGTAAACTACTACAACCACTATGGAAAACAATGTGGAGATTCCTTAAAGAACTAAAAGTAGAACTACCATTTGATCTAGCAGTCCCACTACTGAGTATCTACCCAGAGAAAAAGAAGTCATTATTCGTAAACAATACTTGCACATACATGTTTATAGCAGCACAATTCACAATTGCAAACTCCTGGAACCAACCCAAATGCCTATCAATCAACAACTGGATAAAGAAACTGATATATAGTTGGCTTTCCACCCACCTCACTAACCATTCCTTCCCAACCCCTTTTCTGGTTTCTCTTTCTAAATGTTGGAATCACAGCCTTGGGTCCTCTTTTCTATCAACATTAATTCCCTAAGTGATGTTATCCAGCCCCTTGGATTTAGATATCAAAATACTGATCACTGCCATATTTGTGTTCCACGACCTTGACTGAGCTCCCAACTAAGCAGCAAACGTGTATACCCAAGCAAATACTTGTTATATCATTTGAATGGTTTAAAGGCATCTCAAATATACTATGCCCAGTGCAGAGTTCTTGATTCTACTTTTTCCACCCAAATCGATTGCTCCCCTGTCCATCCCCACCCCCAACATCTAAGTAAAGATTACCTCCATTTGCCCATTTGCTAAGCCAGAAATACAGAAACCCTCTTTGGATTACTTTTTCCTCTTATAAACTATATCCCATGTATTGGCAAGCCATGACAATTTATTTATTAGTGACAAATATATATCTCTATTCTATTGCCACCACCCTAACTGAAGTCATCATCTGAGTTCATCTAGATCTTTCAAAGACATTTCTTAAACAGTGGAAATTGGACAAATATTTGTTAAATAACGAATGGGACAGAAAAAATAGGTGGGTAGAACTTCCCTGGAGTAATCATTGTAAGTAAATATAGCTTCACTCCAGCTAAATCTTTCAATCACATAATTCCTCACTGAGCACCCAGTATTTCCACCAGTACTGCCATGTTTCCTAACACCACACCATTCCTTCTTAGGAGCTACCTGAACTGTACCTCTCCTTGCCCAAGGTAAACACACACACACACACACACACACACACACACACACACACACTCGAGGAAAAAAAAAAACACTCTTTCCATTGTTCTTTCCTCCTTAACTCCTGAAATGTTGCTTCTGAATTGTGACATGAATCTTACCAAAAATCTGGGCCATCAGAAATATACAGATGGTTAGGAATGTTGCATACTTTTCTTTTGAATACTGAATAATGCATAGTCATAGCTACAGAGTCTCTTAGCTTAATAGAAAGCAGAAGCATTTCAGGATTTGGGGGCCTGTCTCATTCCCATTAATACCACTTCTCAACTGAAGCACATAGGTCAGTGGTCATGTCCATAGTTGCATTAAAGCCATTAAACTGGGGATGAGGAGGGGCGAGATGGAGCGTTGTATGTTTGCTTGCTTATGATAAGTGCTAGAATAAGGGCTCTGAAGTGCCCCCAAGGACTCTGGATTCTGAATAATATAATGATGTGCACTTTACAAAGTATCACATTCATTATGTCATTATTCAGCCCCATAATGCTATAGCTATAGGTTTTAACACCTTTATTTTATAAAAGGAAACTGAGGCTCAAAGGGTAAAGTAACATGCCAAACATTACAAAGCCATGTTATTTTATGACAAATCCTAAATGCACTTCAAAGTGAGTGGACGGTGAAAACATCTCATATCTCCCTGCTGAATGAACAGATAGCAAGGCATTCCAGCAACGTTACATGTTACTTATGGGAAGCCAAGGAAAGCTCCTCCCTGTCAGGTAAGCCCTTTGGCTGGCACTCTTTCCCACAGCTACTGTAAGCACCATATGGGGTCCAGGTTACCCTATTATTCAAGTTGTTCAATTTCTGGTCCAAGATTTCCCAGTGGACCTGCAGATTGTCTTTTTGCCTGCTCACCTCGTTGTTTCTGTGGGTCTGTCAACTAGGCGTCCTTGCTGCAGGGACAACCTCACATTCACACTCTGCCACCCACCAGTGGAATGACTGCTGATTAGACTGTGGGCTCTTTCCATTCACAATCCAATCTGAGGCCTGAGCCATTGTCAGACGGCCCCTCCGTCATCCTGGGCTCTCTCTGCTGTGTCTTACTGTGCAGACAGAGGAAAGTGACAGTTTTCATCATTTCCTGCTAAATGATTCAGTGCTGATTCAGCCAGTTTCAACTCCACAGCAATACAATAAAAAAAATAGAGAGGAAAAAAAAGATCCAGAATAGAGGAGCAAATGCTTATCAACCATTCTGAGGTATTGTTACAGGTAGGCCCTCTCTTTTCCTTCACTCAGGAAAGTCCTTGTGCTTCTCCAAGGGCATACAGCTTTACGGGATGGCAGCCTCCTGGGGTCTGTCTCTTCATTAACCCTTCACATTTCCATTTTAGAGGGGGCAGGTGTTTCTTGGGAAAACAACAACAAAATTGTTTCTCAGACCCCAGCAATGAAAAACACATGCCAAAATAACCATCAGATCAGGTGTAGTGGCACCGCTTCCAAGGCTCGCCCTGCATAAAAGCATGAGGGCAGGCTGGCCAAACTAAAGGTTTTTGTGCCTGAGAGACACCCAGGACAGGTTTATGCTCTGGACAGGACTTCAAGTGAAGAAAGTTTATCTTCTCATCTTCCTACCGGCTAAGGGCATCAAAGAGGGCTTCTCACCTCTCTTTGTACGTTTTTATGCCTTGATATCTCTAATACCCCCTACCATGCCCCAGAAGGCTCATGCTATTCCCCTCTAACCACCCCCCATAAACTCCACTGTTTTATTCCACCAAACCCTGCGTGTAAAAGATAATCCCCATTTTTAAATCCCTACTAGATGACTCTAATCTGGATCAAAATCCATGTATTCTTTCTCTGCCCTCAACTACCTCAATTTTTAATTTAATATAACCACTTAAACTGTGCAAATAAGTCCATCAAGTTCTCCCTGACTGCCACACTTTGTTTTGTCCAGACATTAAAGCTAAAGGGGAATTCCACGGTTGGGACCTGCCCTGTTTCCTCTGTGTTTTCATCCACTCTGTTCTCCTTGCATAAAGGGATGCTCTTCTCTCTCTTTCTCCTTCAACATTTCCTCCTACAGGAAATCTATCTTCATCCTATCAGACAATATATCCAAACAGCTATGATATATTCCACAGCACCTGCACTTCTTCATAGCAACCAATACCAGGCAGTAGACGCCATGAGAGCCGGGTTTACATCTCTGTGTTCACCCTCATGTCCCCAATGCCTGGCACTCTGGCTGGGACATAGTAAAGTCTTAATAAATAAGTGCTGAATGAATGAATCATGGTGACAAGGAAGATATTTTTATGTCAATTGCAACTGGCAGGACCTCAGAGTTCATTACTAAAAATGTCCCGCCCAAGCCTGGCATCCCCTGCACAGCTTCCCCGGCAGAAACAGTCAACTGGCTTCCATGTGAACAAGAGCAGATGCAGAAAATTACTTCTTTACAAGATCATCAATTATCTTCCTTGGCAGCTCTCACTATGAGCAAGTTCCTCACCCAAACTGGGCAAGCACACCGACTGCCTTCTTTCTACCTACAGGTGAGTTATAGGTGTTCTGTAATTCCCTGCAAATGCATCCATCTGATGAGAATCTTCCCATAAGGCATCTCTTGATTCTCTTCTGAAGTCACCTGCTGGGTCCCACTGCCTGCTGTCCATCCCACTGGCCTGTCTTTCACATATCATTTGACTCCATCCTCCCCATTCTTTACACAGGCACGAGTCCTGAACTTCTCATGGAACCCAGCACCCTGGATGCCCTCCTGTCTGCAAGGTGAATTAGGACATTATTCAGATGGAATACAAATATTTTCCCTTGTGAAAATAGACACTGGTCCTAGTGTGCCCTCTGAAGCCACTTGCTCCCCTTTATGTGAGACTCACTGCAAACTCCTACAATGACCTTCTTCTACCCCTTCTCCCTTCCCTGAGCTTATCTTTCTTCTCCAAGTCAAACAGTCTCAGATCCTTCTGTTCTTCCTCTCATGTGGCATTGTATCCAAGTCCTCTGTAGCTTTGACCATCCTCTGAAGGTTGATTATTAATTGGGACCTTTGGATAGCCCCAAAAAAACCACAAATCTCCAGTCTAGACCCTAGCCACACCCATCCAAGTCCCTGGAGTAACAAATAAGACAATGAACACCACTGGGCAGGTTTCAGGTTTTCATTTGTATGCACAGAACACTAAGAAGGGTCTCTGTCACTATCAGATAATTATTCTTTCTCACAGTGGAATATGTTACATTCAGCAAGGCAGAAGTTGCCCTGGGGAAGGACTAGGATATATACAATCTGCTCTATATTTAAAAAATGAAAAAGAAAATGGAAAAAAATTTCCACAACTTCTCCCTTTCTGTGCTGTTAAGATAAACATCCTTTCCCCCAGTTACACAGCTCAAGCTGATGGTGAATACTTTTCTCCCTGCAGAAATCACTTCTGAAAAGCAGACATTTAACATTTCCAATCTGTCTCTGAAGCCGAGATTAAATTACATTCTGTTTTGAAGGAATCGAAAACACACTTGTTAATATAATAAATGCCTTCCGTTAGTTCTAGAATTTGTCTTTGTTAGGCACATAATTCAAGAATTATCTATTATGGTAAAAAAAAATTGAGCCATCTGGGTCTGTGCTAATATCTGTAAGCAATAAGTCTTCGATTTCCTTCATACTTCATTACGGGTGATACACAGAGAGCAATCATTCCAAAATCAGAGCTTCTTTTCTGTTGTCAGACTATTGTTCATCAGGATTTATGAAGCAACAAAAAGGCATTTTCTTGATTTTCATAAGTTAAGCTAACAGTCCGGTGATGACAACCTCATTAAAACTCAGCAAGTTAGATGTTTAAGCTATGGACTTTTATACCATATCTATCATTTTTACAAAACGGCTTTCTGTCCTCCTTCAACTTTCTAGAGAATCTTTCATCGATAGAAAGAACGGGAAAAGTGCTTATTTACCATATATTTGTTAAGCCACATGCATTTGCAATGTATCTTACCTGACAACACGTAAAGGACATAGAGCATTATCAAACTAACCAATTTTGATGATGTGGAGAGAAGAAATGGTGAGCAAATAGCATTCTCTTTCAAATCAGCCTTGCGTGCTCTGGCTTTTGCTAATGCATTTCTCCCTAGGGCTGGGGGGTGAGGGGAATGAGGAAGGGACTGCTGACGTGTAGCTGAGGGAGGCCATGCCCTTTCCTCTAGAGGTAGCAGCCCTGTCCAAAGTGCAGCCTGTAGATCCTGAAAGCCTTCTTGTGATTCAGGCTGCTGGACACAATCAGCACCAGCTGAGACTTCGGGAATGTGTATGAGAAAGGAATCCCCGACTGGCAAGAAAAAGAGATTTCTTGGATTTTAAGTCTTGCATTTACGAATCTCCCATTTGCAGTAAGGAAATCCTGTTAGGTATGAAGATAGAGTTTATTCTCTGTGACTCCTTTCTTCCTTAGGGCTGCCTGTTGGATTTTCCTGCATAAGCGCTATCCAAGGTAGAAAGTCTTTTCTTCTCTCTTTCTCTTTCTTTCTTTCTTTCTTTCTTTCTTCTTTCTTTCTTTTTAAGAAGGGAGCTCTTGTCATCTGAGAATCAAAAGACTTTCAAGTCAGTTCCATCTGGAATCAGCCATCAGCTTGCTAGTGGCCATGGCAAGAAGCAAGGGCCTTAGAGACACATGTGGATGGTGCTAGAAACAGAAAGGAGCCTGAAAACATTTTATTCTCAAAAGAGGTGAGTTTCCCAAGCCACGTGCATTAATTGTGAACCTCTATGGAGTTAGGGAGATGGACTGAGTTCCCAGAGAGCCCAGCACAGTCTTGTCTCCATCTGATGATGAAAGTCGCATTTTCCATCATCTTGCTGTTCTAGAGACACAGTGGGACCGGGGGAGGAAAATAGGGGCTGATATTTGTTGTGCTCTCGTATTCTATACACTGTATTAGGTATGTTTATATATGTAATCTGTGGTTTTCAAAAATGCCTGGTCTGCTGGTTTTCCTAACATAGCCTCTTATAAACCCAGTGCTGCAAATTCCAGCTGTGATGGTGAGACATGGAAAAATATGTGCCAATTGTGCTTAATGTCCTGCCCCCAGGAGGTGACTGATGTGGAGCTGGCAAACTCACAGTCCCTTTGATAGATAACTGTCTCCTCCTCCAGGGTCTGCTTCTAAGAAACTCCACTTTTTCCTGTGGGATTGCCCAAGATTCCAGAAAGCCT
The DNA here is from genome assembly GCA_963573385.1 of Cacajao melanocephalus. Classification (NCBI taxonomy): domain Eukaryota; kingdom Metazoa; phylum Chordata; class Mammalia; order Primates; family Pitheciidae; genus Cacajao; species Cacajao melanocephalus. The sequence goes on from CAUYLG010028218.1 coordinate 16,790, forward strand.
GGTTTTGTGTCTTTCTGCCTTCATTGTGGCTAAGGTCACATGCCATCTTCTGTGTGACTAACTCACTTTCCTGAAGTGAAAACCCATAGAAACAGTTACCAAACACATGTGGCACGGGCTGATTGGTAGTTGAATTTCCCCATCTACCAATTTGTGCCTCTTGCTTTCCCAGCCTGGTGGATTAATGCCATGAAGTTAATTCCCATTAGTTCTATTATTACCCTTCATCTGGCTTCCCTTGGGGCACGCAGTGGAATATTGGAACACAGACTCTATTTTTTATAAAACTTCCATGTAATAAAATAATTTTTTAAATGATAGATTAGATCTTAAAATATTTGAACAGCTTATGTTATCGCTTGCTTGAGAGACTTCACCCCTCCTGTATGGTTCTGATTCCTTTTCTGATTAAAGAAAAAAAAAAATTGCTGTTGTGAGCGTTTGGCTTCTGATTTTCCATAATTCTTATTTGTAAGCACTTTTGTGCTGGTACCTCCTTATAATTTACTAAGTGCTTTGCTCTTAAAGAGCACTTAGCAGAAAGAGGTGCAGAGAAATTACATCTGGCAATTATGCCAGTAAATTTAACTCCAGGACCCAGGCAAAATAGGTCATTCATTGCTTGAGGTTTCCTATCCCTGTCACCAGCAACAGGTTGCCTTTGGGCTGCTCCTGACCATGTTGAAGGAAGCATGAGGTGACTGCCTGCTGTTAAGCTGTCATTTAGGGCTCTGATGGCCCTTGGAATGCATTAGCAAGACTCATTCAAGAGTCAGAACAAAGATAGTGCAGCCAAGACAAAGCTCAAGAAGCCCGGATTACAAGAAGTCATGTGGTCTTCGTTTCTTGCGGCGCCGACTAGCTCAGCCCTCAAAAAAAGAAACTGGCCCCAGATTTTTGTTTTCTCTGCTTTAAAGAATGTGCCAGTAACCTTGCCTATGACCTGTGCCCCTCCCTTGCCCAACCATTTCCCGTGCCTGTGCATAGAACAACTATGCAATTTATCTCCAAACTCATACATTTTGAGAGTGAAAGGGGGAGCTCCTAATAGTCACACAAGGAAAACAGGTATAAAGGAAGATTTTTATGAAGAAATTGAGGGTGAGTGGACACTGTCTATATCCTAAGCCTCCCACTTCCAGAATGGAGAAGAAGACGGGAATATAAAACAAGTTCAAAGAAAGTGTGGTTTGAGTCATCAGCTCTGAGTCCATTTCTCCCATACTGCCTTTTCCAAAGAGCCTGAGGTTTGAGCCTTCTTGCTGCCGATGAGAAAGCAGATATTTGATATCATGTGTACTTTGTCTTCTGGGGAGTTGGCATGGTGAGGCATCAAAGTGTGTGGGCTCTGAAGCCAGACTGTCTGGGTTTATATTCCAGCTCCCCACTTACTAACTGGGTGACTAGCATACTAGCAAGCTACTTTTTTGTGCTTCAGTTACTGCGTGGAGAAGAGAGAAGCTGGGAGGGTTACATCAATGGAAATTCATCCACATGAATACAGGCAGCAAGAAAAAAGAAGGTGGCATCCTAGTGGAGGTGACCGTTTATTAACCACTCACTTGTGTCAGGCCCTACATGAGACCTTTAACAACAACTCAACAAAGTACACATTCTCATCACCCTCATAATCATCATCACCATTGACATTATCTGTTTCACAGATGTGGAAATGGAAGCTCTGAGACAGTAAGTATCTTTTGCAAGGCCATGCAGCTAGCAATAATCAGAACATACCTCTGACTCTAAAGTCCATGCCATTTCTAACGTGCAAAGTATCTCAACTGGTGTATGAGAGTATACAGTAAGACAGGAGTATTCTGCTCCAGTGAGACCTCTGGGTTAAGCTTATCTCAATTCACTACCAGCACATCCTTTGTAAGACATGTAGCCCTAACCTGGAATCTCTTCTTGCTAAAGTATTCTTCCCCTCCTAGGGACTTCAATGATTTAGCTGTGTGATCTAGGCTAACTAACTTTTTCTTGCTCCAGTTTCCTCATCTATAAAACAGAATGTATATTCACACCTATATCATGGGAGTTTTGTAAGCATTCAATGAACTAATACATGTAAAGCCCTCAGAATGGTCCCCAGCACATGGTAACGGTTCAATAACTATTAGATGTCAATGTCTTGCTCCAAGTTGGCAGGAGGATGTCAAAAAAGTGGAGAGATAGTAATTCATCACTGGGCAAGGGAAATGTGGGGAAACTTTAAGATTCCTCTGCCACATAGGAAAAAGGGGGGCAGACAAAAAGATTTTTCTTTCCCGTACTCATGAAGACCCTTCTCAAGGACAAAGCTCAAAAGCAGCATCCTCACCTTCATTTGCATAGTAGCAAGCAATTTGTCCATATCCAACATCACCGAAACCCAAGTCTGCGATTTCTGCCTGTACCTACTGACACTCCCCTACTTCCATGTTGCCCACATTAGCAGGCATGCTAGTGACTCCTGTATTCGTTTATTTTCACAATGCTATAAAGATACCACCCCAGACTGGGTAATTTATAAAAGAAAGAAGTTTACTTGACTCACAGTTCCGCATGGCTTAGGAGGCCTCAGGAAACTTACAATCATGGCAGAAGGCAAAGGGGAAGCAAGAACCTTCTTCGCATGGCAGCAGGAAACAGAAGTGCAAGCAGGGGAAATGCCAGATGCTTATTAAACCATCAGCTCTCATGATAATTCACTTATTATTATGAGAACAGTATGGGGAAAACTGCCCCCACAATCCAATCATCTCCCACTGGGTCTCTCCCTTGACACACGGGATTTACAATTAAAAAGGTGATTTGGGTGGAGACACCACCAAACCATATCGACTCCTAGCCTTGCTGCTCTATATCCACCTGGAAAGAGCAAGCCAGAGCAGAGCAGCAAAGCCTGCCATGCACATACACCTAAAGAGAGGTTCCTCATCTGTAAAATGAGGAGGTTGGACTTACCTGATGATCTCTAAGGCCCTCTGCAGCTCTCACATTCTAAGGGTCTGTGATTCAGGGGCACCCCTGGATTACCAGGGCATCAGAAGCTGAGCCAGTTGCATTTCTCATGCATAATGGGCTGGAGAGAAGCAATTGGTGGGAATTAAAGTCTTAAGTCTCTAGCCCTGCAATTTGTCCTTGCTGCTTATTGGGGAGCCGAAGGTCATGCTTAGCCAGAGTCTTAAATATCAATCTCATCCATAAACCTCATTCAGGCTGCCTGGAGAGTCAAAGTCTCTTATTTAAGAAGTGAACACAGTGGGGGAGAGGACACAGGACAATGGAATATTTTAATACAGGCAAATAGCTTTCGAAGCCCAACAGCCTTGTTCAGCTTTACTCTGCAACCGTGCTATTTGATCCCTTTGCCACTGGGTTGAAAATTGTAAAAATATTTCACTTGCAAAAATTCACTGTGTATGTGGATTTTTCCGTCCGCCAGCTCTCAGGAAACATTATATGTGTTGCAACAGTACAATAACCAGAGTTCATGGGCAAGAGACTCTGGAAAGGGGGATGCAGGTCACAAGCTTTGTCCTGTCCAGCCAATAAAGTGCAGATTTGAGAATAAGTGGGAGATTCTATAGGGCAAAGTAACAGTTTCCTGGATGACACATTCAGCATCAAACTAGACTGAAGGAGAGAGAGGTTTCTCCTAGTCCCTTAAGACTGAACTCAATTCTGCCTGCTGTGGGGATTCCACCTACCCTAGAGCAAGCTGTGTCTCTGCAGTCTTGCAGTGTGACACATTCAACAGTCCAGTGAGACCTTTGCAATGGTTCTCCTGCCTGCTGGTTGGGGAATCACTTTATTTCATCTAGTTCAGGTATCTCCCTGGTTCACATCACGTATCTTGGCTCTAAAAACACCAGCGAGGTTCATGTGTGATTTGGGGAGGTTGTGCTACAGGCACATGTGACCACAGCCCTGAGAAGCAGTGTCACAGGTAGCTAAGCACTGAGATCCACAGCCAGACTGGCGATTTCAACCCTCAATTCTGTCACGCCAAGCGTGTCACCTACACACATTACTTCATTTTTCCACCCTAGTCTCCCCATTTTAAAAATGAGAAATCAAATACAACATACCTAGGAGGTTGTGGGAAGGATGAGTTTAAAAATGGAACACCTGCCACTTTGTTTTTCATCCTCATCAAGCGTAGGTGTATTATACCAGGGGCTACTGAGGAGACACTTACGGCCAACTGAAACCCACCTGAGGGATTTATTTAATTCCAGTCTTTGCAGCCACAGAGGAGAAAGGTTATTAGATAAGCAGTGATCTCACTATCTCGGTGAGATCAAATCCTGGCTGGGTTTGGTAGGAAGAGGAAAGAAAATGAGAAGGTACTGAGTGCGCTGAAACACAAGGTGAGGAAATGGAAGGAAGAAGAGAAGGAAGCCAAAATAACCTCGCTGGTTTTACACGTTGCTTCTCTGGTCCAACTGATTGTGTGCTTCTCTCTTCTGCCCTCCGAAACTCCCATATCCACTCTTGCCTTACACTCTCCTCCCACGGCCTGCCTCACCCTATCCTGTTCCCTAGAGGCAACTTAGGGCTGAGAAAAAAGGAGGCAGGATGGGATGGAATTTCACATGACGTCCTGGCCACCATAAATAGTACCAAGCCCTGCTGGTGACTCCTAGATATTCAGGAGTAAGCCTAAGAACACATTCAAATAGTGTTCAGATGGACCCTGTTGCTGCATCCTCACAGCAGGGCTTAGTGTAGAGGCATAGAGGAGGAAACCCACCAGCCAGAAGCTAAGGGAGGGGCCCCTACCACCAGTGGAAAAGACGGTGCTCCCCCTTCCCATGCCAAAACCTGATTTCTTCTTTGTAACTCAAAGGCATTGAGAGTTATGTCAGTTGCTTATTTTACTTACTAGGAACTGACACTTTCTCTGAAGACTCAGAGGCTCAGCTTGGCAGACATTGGAAACCCCATAGTGGATCTTCTGGGTAGAATTCCTTCTTCTCTTCCTCGACTTCTTGTTTCTCTTCTCCCTCTTAAGAAAAACCCCCTGGTTGTATAAGAACTTGGAGTTTCAGAAGGAGAATAGATTTATAAAGTAATACATGTCCATTGGGGAAAAAACCAGATAATTTCTGAAGCAACAAGGAAAGTCATTCCCATAATGACCCAACCCAACAAGTCCCCTCCTCGGGGGCAGTCTTGTTAAACAGCCATGTAGATATCCTTCTAGGAGCTTTTCTAGCTACACATAAGCACAGTAACAACATTTTAACAAAATAAATTTGCATTATACTTATTGACCTACAATTTGATATTTTGCTTCATAAGAGATCGTGGGTGTATTAGTGTGCTAGGATTGTCATAACAAAATGCCAAAAACTGGGTAGCTTAAACAACGCTAATTAATTCTCTTACAGTACTAAGGCTAGGAGTCAGAAATCAAGATGGCAGCAGGGCCATGCTCTCTCTGACAGCTCTAGGGGAGACTGCTTCCTTGCCTCTTCTAACATCTTCTGTTCCCTGGCTCGTAGACACATCATTCCAGTTACATGACCAGCTTCTCTCTGTGCATCTTCCATAATCTTCCTTCTATACATGTCTATCTCTTTGTAAATTTCTCCTTTTTATAGGAACACTCGTTGCATTGGATTAGGGCCCATGCTAATGACCTCATTTTCATTTAATTGCCTCTGTGAAGATCCTATTTCCAAATAAGGCCACATTCTGCAGTACTGGGGATTAAGACTTCAACATTATCTTTTTAGAGGAATGCAATTCAACTCATAACAACGGGCATTCTATTGAACCTATTTCAGTTTCTTAATAGCTACCTAATGTTCTATAGCTGTATTACGCTATAATTTATCATTTCCTGTAAGTTGAATATCCACTCCTCTTCAATTTTTTGATACGCCAACCAGTACTGTAATAAAAATTCTTATACACACTATTGTACACTTATCTTTGAAATTATTTTTAAGGATAGTGCTATAATCTGGAAGATGGTGTTCCCCAAAATTGATATTTTGGAACGAATTTCCAATGTTATGGTTTTGAGAAGCGGGGTCTCATGGGAAGTGATTAAGTCATGAGGACTCTGCCCTCATGAATGGGATTAGTGTCCTTATACAAGAGGCTGAAGAGAATCCCCTAGTCCTTTCCACCCCTTTCGCCATGTGAGGACACAGAGTTTGTCCCTCCCCCAATGTGAGGACACAGGGACAAGAGTGTCCATCCCTTCCTCCACGTAAGAACAGAGCAACAGGCACCATTTACGAAGCAGAGAGCAAGCCCTCACCAGACACCATATCTGTTGGTGCCCGGATCTTGGATTTCTCAGCATCCAGAATTGTGAGCAATACATTTCTATTGTTTATAAATGACCCAGTTTAAGGTATTTTATTACAGCAGCCAAACAGACTCAGACAGATGGGTTCCTTGAAGTAGAATGTATGGGTCAAAGATGTGTACGTCTTAAATTTTGATGGATATTGTAAAATTGTCCTGCATTAAGTTGTATCAGTTTTTACACCTACCAACAGTGTATAGCAGTGCTGTTTCTCCCTACACCTTCATTAACCAGAAACCATCAATCCTTTATATTTCTTCTAATCTCAGGGGGGTAGAAAGAAAATTATATTGTGCTTAATAGCTATTCCTCTGATCTCTAATGGAATTGAAGATAACACGTTTGTAACCCATTTGTTTCAGTGAATTTTTAAATGCTTTGCCCATTATTCTGCGGGGTTGTTTATTCATCCAATAAGCATTTCTAAAACATCCACAATGTGCCAGAGTGCTAGGTTGCTTATATAGTATTTTTTAAATTGATTTGTAAATTTTTAGAAGGTATCTTTATATTAAAGCAATGAGTCCATTGTCTATAGTAAACCTAAATTATTTTCTTAGGTTTCCATTTGTTTGTGTTATATTTTGCCCTATACAAATTATAAAAATTTAATTTGTCCAATATATATTTTATTTATTCTGAATCTGTTTAGAAAGCTTTTCATAGTCCAATATTATGAAAAGTATTCTGATATTTTCTTCTAGTACATTTGTAACTTTGTAATTTTCTTCTTTAATCCACATAGAATTTCTGTGAGCTTGATATAAATGCTATTTTTCCAAAATGGTCTGCTGATACTTAAATACCACTTACCAATTGTTCTGTCATTTTTTTCCTACTAATTGGCAGTAAAGATATCAGCTAACATTTTATTATATACTTTCTGTTATAGCCTGCATTCTCTGAAAGCAGAACCTGAGATAAAAGCTTGAGTGTATCCGAAAATGTGAGCCCAAGAAACAGGCATTTTTAAGTGGTGAGTGACACCTGGAAAGAGAGAAAGTCGATATATAAATGAGCTTTCAAGTCAACCCCTCCTATGGGCAACTGCTGAAGAATTACCCTGGATCTTCTGAGAAGCCTTACTAAATATTCTGGGAATATTACTAAATACACTGGAATAATAGGGGCAAAGCATTTACCCCTTGACTCCCTTCCCTCATTGCTCAAGGGTGGCCCTACAGACACTAACTCCCTACAATTCCAGGTTGGGCATGTATGAGTGCATTATCACCTGCATTCCACACAATGTCCTGCAGAAAGGGTGAGTGGTGGGGACAGAGGCAAGTGCTGTCTGATTATACCTGAATGAAACTGGCCAAAATTTACAACACATTGAAATGGCTGTTGCAGAAAGCTCTTGAACAATACTGTCAACACTTCCTGTGAAAACAGAAATGGTCTAGATTTGAGCCATCCTGTGTGGTAGCTCCTAGCCACATAGAGCTGTTAAGCTATTAAAATGCAGCTAGAAAAACTGAGACACTGAATTTTTTATTTTGGGTTAATTTTACTAATTTAAATTTAAACACACATAGCCACATGTAACTAGTGGCTACCTATGAGAGAGCATGAGTCCATAATAAGAGATAGTTGAAGAGGATTTTGAAGTGACACCTACACGGTACCAATACACCTTCTATATTGTGCTAAGTAGCAAAAAAATTCAGCACTTTTTTGATGTGCTAAAGTCGTTACATATTTTATTTTATACCTACAACAAGCCTCTGTGATAGATATTATTATTCATGTTTTATAGATGAGGAAACTAAAACTTAGAAAATTTAAACGACTTTCTTATGATTGTACAGCTAATAATCAGCTAGTGCCAGGATTTAAAACTAGACAGCATAATTTTAGAGGATGCATTTCTAATCATCTTGCCATAAGGTCACTTTGTCACTAAATTCCTGTGTGCACATGGATCCATACCTGAATTTTGTATTTACCTATCCGTCGGTACCACACTGTTTAAATACCATAGCTCTAAAGTATGTTTTGATTCCAAATAAATTTTTAGCACTTTATCGTGTGACATTTTACAATATTTTGACCACTAACTATTTTCCCTATCTAAATTAGAAGTAATTAAGAAAGGCAGAGGCCAGTTCAGATCCTTCAAGCTTTAAGTAATAGAAAAGTCAGCTAATAAAAGGTGTTTATTATCTTAAATAATAAGGCTATAGACAGGCATTTCTAGAACTTGTTAATATGGCTGTTCAGAGACTTAAGCTTTCACTTTCATTTTCTTTTTCATTTTTCCAGAATATTAACATTTGCCCTAAGGTTTTTTGGTCCATGGGCCAAGATGACTAAAGCACTTTCAGCATCATCTCCTTACATAGCCATGACCAGAAGATGTGGATTTGAGGGTAGTCACCTTACAGTGTCTGCTATAATGACAAAAAAAAATTGTAATTCAATTCAGAGACTATGTATATTTAATATTCAATAGAACTAAAAATATTCAAGTTTGATTTCTATGTAAATATAATCTCTCAGTTGAAACCAAAGTAAGGGTTGGTTCAGGGAATCAAAGCAGTTCCATTTAAGATTTTGATTCTTCCATGGGCAAAAGGAATTCTTGTCTGAGTTCAAAAGACTCAGGGTAGCTATTTCTTTCTTGGGAGAATTCAATTTTGCCACATCTTCTTCATGCTGAGAGAAGCTGAATTTCAACTCTCTGAGCAGCAGCTCTCAGTGTAGATTTAAACCATAACATCCTAAAACTTCAAACCGGGGAAACCTGAAAAATCATGTGGCCCAGAATCTTCACATCACAAATGAGGAATTCTGAGCCCAGTTAAGAGTTGGAGCGAGGACTAGACTCCTGCTTCCCTAACTACTCTGCCTCTTCCACTTTCCCTGTGTGGTTTCCCCAAATGGCCAAAAAAAAAAAAAAATGAGCTATAATAATTTATTACATTTTTTTATGTGACCAAAAGTCCTGGAATGTTTTTTTTTTTTTTTTGAAGCATAATATCACTTTGTTGCCCAGGCTGGAGTGCAGTGGCAAGATCTCGGCTCACTGCAACCTCCTTGAACCTCGGTTTAAAGCCATTCTCCTGCCTCAACCTCCCAAGTAGCTTGGATTACAGGCACGTGCCACCATGCCTGACTAATTTTTGTATTTTTAGTAGAGATGGGGTTTCGCCATGTTGGCCAGGCTGATCTCAATCTCCTAATCTCAGGTGGTTCACCCACCTTGGCCTCCCAAAGTGTTGGAATTACATTTTTAAACCAGTTCTA
>CAUYLG010028219.1:0-40208 GCA_963573385.1 Cacajao melanocephalus
AAGAAAGAAAGGAAAGGAAAGGAAGGAAAGGAAAGGAAGGGAGGGAGGGACGGAGGGAAGGAAGGAAGGAAGGAAAGAAAAAGAAAGAAAGAAAGTCAGTCAATCTCTACACCCATAGCAAAACAAAACAAAATCAACATCAAACAGGTCAACTCTTGCTGGGCGTGGTGGCTCACACCTGTAATCCCAGCACTTTGGGAGGTCAAGGCGGACAGATCACTTGAACCCAGGAGTTTGAGACCTAGTCTGGGCAACATGGTGAAACCCCATCTCTACAAAACATATTAAAAATCAGCTGGACATGGTGAAGCACACCTATAGTCCCAGCTACTTGGGACACTGAGATGGGAGGATAGCTTGAGCCCAGGAGGTCGGGGCTTCAGTGAGCCATGATCATACCACTGTACTCCAGCCTGGGTGACAGAGCGAGACCCTGTCTCAAAAACAAAAACACAAAAACAAAACACAAGCCAACTCCTGACAAGATTAACACAAATCCCCATAAACATGTTCTTCTCCATGTTCTTCTCCAAACATATCAAATATTTACCTAAGTGTCTCCTGCCCATGTTCAGCTTTCAGCATAGTTAGGAGGCATAACAAAAGGTAAGAAAACACTCCAAGTGACAAAAGAATCATTAAATCCAGACTCAATAAATGCAGATGTTGAGACTATCAGAAACAAAATTTAAAACAACTATGATTAATATCTTAAAGACTCTAATGTAAAAAGTAGACAATATGCAAGACCAGACAATTTCAGCAAAGAGATAGAAACTATAAAAAGAGAATAAAATCCTGTCATTTGCAGTGGCATGGATGAATCTGGAAGACACTGTGGTAAGTGAAATAAGCTAGGTGCGGAAAGACAAATACCACATGATCTTACCTACAAAAACGTTGATCTCATAGAAGTAGAGAATAAAATAGTGGTTACCAGAGGATGGGGAGGGCAGAGGGAAGATGGGAAGAGGTTGGTCAGTTAGATAGGAACAATAAGTTCTAGTGCTCTATTACATAGTAGTATGATTATAGCTAATAACAATGTATTGTATATTTCAAGTTTGCTTAGAAAAGATGAATGGAAATGTTAGCACTACAAAGAAATTATAAATGTTGAAGGTGATGGATATGTCAACTAAACAAACAAAAACGAATGAATCAAAGGGAAATGCTAGCAATTAAAAAACACACACACACAGTAAAACAATGAGCTCAATAGTAGACTTGACACAGTGAAGGAAAGAATCAGTGAGCCTGAAGATCAAGCTTATTGGTCAGTCAACAAAAATTAAAGAGACAAATGAGTGAAAATACTGAAGAGCATTCAAGAACTGTGGGGCAATAACAAACAGTATAACACTTATAACTGGAATCCCAGAAAGAGAAAAACAAGAACAGGATAGAATTATTTGAAGAAATAATGGCTGAGAACTTTCCAAAATTAGTGACAGACAACAAACCATAGATTAGAGAACATAAAGCAGTATAAATATGAAAAGATTTTAAGAGCCGCATTTAGGCATATCATATTCAAGCTGTGGAAAACCAAAGACAAAAAGAATATCTTCAAAGTAGTGAGAGGAAAAAAGACATTAACTATGGAGGAACAAGGATAAGAATTACAGCAGCCTCAGACTAATGTGGGAACAGAGAGCCAAACACCGCATGTTCTCACTCACAGGTGGGAGTTGAACACTGTGAACACATGGATGCAGGGAGAGGAGCATCACACACCACGGCCTGTCGGGGCATGGGGGACTGGGAGAGGGATAGCATTGGAAGAGGTCCCTAATGTGGGTGATGGGTTGATGGGTGCAGCGGGCCACTATGGCACATGTATTCCTATGTGGCAGACCTGCATGTTCTGCACATGTATCCCAGAACTTAAGGCATTAAAAAAAAAAAAATTACAGCAGCCTTCTCATCAGAAACCATGTAAGCAAGGCAATGGTGGAGTACTATGTTGAAAGACGAAAAAAAACTGCCAACCCACAAAAGTGTCCTTTCAAAAGTGAAGGGAAATAAAAACATTCTTAGACAACCAAAAACAGAGAATTTACTGCCAGCAAATCTGTCCTCAAAAGACAGGCTAAAGGGAATTCTTCAGGCAGAAAACTGATCAAGGTAGGAAACTGGATTACCATAAAGAAATGAAGAACATTGGAAAAGAAATAAATGAAGGTAGAATATAATCTTTTCTGTTTAAACACTTGAAAAGCCAGTTTCCCAAACACCAGCTAAGGGCCAATCGTGCACATTGGCCTTCTAAAGATAGTAGCCTCAGGCCTGCTATGTTAACTCTTTTCTGCACAACAGAGTATATTATAAAAAAAAAAAAAAAGTCCCACAACTAACATCATACTTGATGATGAGAGATGGAATGCTTTCCAAGATTGGAACAAGTTAAGGATGTCCTCTCTTATCACTACAATTCTGCAAAAGTAGAAAAAAGCCAGGCCAGGTGCAGTGGCTCACACCTATAATTCCAACACTTTGGGAGGCCAAAGCAGGAGGATCACTTGAGGCAGGAGTTCAAGACCAGCCTGGGGAACATAGCGAGACCTTATCTCCACACACAAAAAAATTTTTAAATAGCTGGGCATAGTGGCATGTGCCCACAGCCCCAGTATTCAGGAGATTGAGGCAGGAGGATCACCTGAGCCTGGGAGTTCAAGGCTGCATTGAGCTATGATGGGGCCATTGCACCGTAGCCTATGTGACAGAGCAAGACCCTGTCTCTTAAAAACCAAAAAAGGCCAGAGCTGGTGGCTCATGCCTGTAATCCCAGCATTTTGGGAGGCCAAGGTGGGAGGACTGCTTAAGGCCAGGAGTTTGAGACCAGCCTGGCCAATATAGTGAGACCCCATTTCTATTTTAAAAATTGTTTTTAATTAACTTAAGAATACCCTGAGAGGAAAGTTTTTAAAAAGCCAGAGTACTCATATTACCTGATTTCAAGACTACTTATAAAGCTAAAGTAATCAAGACTGTGTGTTAATGGAGAAATGATAGATACATAGATCAATGCAACAGAGAGCCCAGAAATAGATCCAGAGAAGCACAGTCAACTGATTTTTGACACATATGCAAAGGTAATTCAATGGAGAAAGGATAGTCTTTTCAACAAGTGGTGCTGGGACAACTAGACATCCATACATGGAAGATGAACCTCAATACATACTTCACATTTCATGGAAGGAGACAATATAAAGTGGTAGAACCACTTTGGAAGATAGTTTGGTAATTTCTGTCAGAGAAAAATCCACTAATCCCATTCCTAGGTATTTACCCCAATAAACTGCAGTTATGTCCACACAGAGATCTGTACACTAATGTTTACCACAGCTCTATTCATAACGACCAAAAAACTGGTAACAACCAAGTCGCCCTTCAACAGGTGAATGAACAAACTGTGGTACATCCATACAATGGATATCCATTCAATGAAAACGAACAGGCTATTCATTCTCATAATAGGATGAAGCCACTAAAAGACAGACCAAAAAAGGCTACATATTATATGATCCCACTCATGTGACATTCTGGAAAAGGCAGAATTATAGTTAAAAATTCAGAAGTACACTATTGTAAAGCATTTCTGGAGGGGGGAAACTGGCCAGATTTTTTTTTTTAACAGGGGATAGGTATGATCAGGTCAACTTGGATAGGATTCACATTACTATATACCATCTCTTTAAAAATGTATTTAACTTTTAAAATAGGAAAATATATTAACATTGCTTAAAATTCAAAAGGTATATATAAGAGTTTATGTAGTGAAAAGTCTCCCTCTCACCCTCTACCTGCTTGGTCATACATGCTCCAAAACTATCAGTGTCTTCAATATCCTTGATTGACCCTTAGGATATTACCGATCTTTTGCTACTACAAGCAATACTCCAATTAATATGCAAATGTTTGTTGAATAAATTCCTGAAAGTGTTTTCGGGGTGTAATGATGTGTGCGTTTATAAATTTTGATTGCTCTTTCAAGTCACTGACTTTTAAAATGTCAGAGATTTTTAATTTTTATCCTAGGAGAAAAGAAGAAAAGCTAAGATTCTATCACCAGGCAATTTTCTGGAGGAATGTACATCTCTAAGACATACAAAATGAGCCTTGTATAGTTTCCCACACATACTTCCTAGGGTCCAGTTGCATTTTCATGTAACATATTTCAGGCCACAAGCTGTTGTAAAGCCTATTTCAGTTATGTGGAAAGTGTTACTTCTGAGATCTTCACAAGCAAAGGTCAAAGGCTGATGCCCCAGATTGGTAATTCCTGGCCACTCACTTCACAATACAATGCTGGATTTTTCACTGCAACCACAGGAAGATTTTTAAATCTTGACCAAATAAAACATATCTACAGAGAATCCCTTGTCCTTATTACCAATGCTCAAATAAGGATTTCCTCTCCTAGGTACAAATTATAAATCACATGAAGGTTCCAAGGAAAGACCGCAAATGTTTCTTTCATCTCTTAGGTGGTAGTGGTTCCCAAATAACAGTCTTTTTGCTTGACCACAAAACGTAGTACAGTCTAACATGCTAGGGTTTTCATGATAATGCTTGAATGAAAGGTTGAGGAAATCTAGGGACTACTTTGATAATTGCCACACAAGGTCAGAAAGCAGTTAAGCCACTCACAAGAATATCTGTGTCCAAAACCACACTGTCTCCCTTTGGCTTCTTCCTAGAAAAACCATCACTCCATTCCACAGTTGGTGGAAGAGGTGTTACTAATGGCACAATCACATTACTTAGTCTCTAGAATACACTACATTCAGAAATGGGTGTTTAACAAAGATTTATCAAAAGTTAAGAGCTTACATTCATTACTAATTGTTATGAATTACTGCAGTAATGGCCCCAAATTTTTTAACATCTCCCTGTATCCACACCTTTGAATGGTGACCTCCCACAATGACCCTGGACTTGGCCACAGAAGCACTTCCACACTTTAGCTTATGGGACAATAACAAATGTGACACAGCAAACATTTGAAAAGTGCTTGTGCACTGGTGCTTGCTCTCACTTGCTACTCTTCGTGACTTTGAGACCACCATGTTAATAAGTCTAGGCTAGCCAGCTGGAGGGCAGACCACATGGAGTGGAGATAAACCATCCCAGCTTAGGGGCTACTAGACCAACCAGCCTGCCAACCACCAGATGTGTAAGCAAGGCTATCCCAGATCATCTAGCCACCAGCTAACCACCCTCCCCCAAAAAGCTAATTGACACAGGCTACTTAAAAGTAAATATGTTTATAGCCTAGTACTTATGGGAAGGGGAATAGAACACTGGTTTTCCTCCTGTGAAGTTCACTCTGTAGATAAGAAATCGTTTCAAACAGAAAAACTTCCAGTACCTGTATGAGAATAAATAAATATATAAGTATTGAAAAAATACTTAAGTCTTCCCAGATTCTAACAAATGTGCTGTCTGCCATCACAGATGGCACACACATGCAAAAAACAAAAAACATAAAAAATTTCCATTTAGTCACTGAAGTATCTTTATCATGATATATTTAAACCAAAGTCTTATACTCGACAGTTCCATTTCTAACACTGAACAACAACTCAGGTTTCCAGGAATTACATTTTCTCTCAATTCTACTTTTTCCCCATGTGACAGGGATCAGTGAAAGCTGAAAGAGCTCCCTTAATGCAACCTAAAAAGCATCAGCTATATGAGCCTAATTAAACCTCCTTCTAGAAGCATTCTGAAGGAACAGCTTCTTCCAGCATCATAGCAACTCTTTTTAGCCATGTTAATGGTAGTCAATAAAAACTGTTTAAGACCTACACATTTGGACCAGAAATATTGCCTCTATTGGATCGCAAGGTAGGACACTGAAGGGGATATGACTTTCTTAAACCATTTTTGTTTAGGACTCACTATATGCTTTTCTGAATTAAACACACACACACGCACACACACAGAGAGAGACAGAGAAAGACAGAGAGACAGAGACAGAGACAGACAGAGAGAGAGAAAACACCTCCCAGCAACCTCCTATTGTACTTGGAATAAAACACAAGCTCCTTAATGAGGTCCCGTAAGGCCCTGTCAATCTTCCCCTGCCTACCTCTTCTCTCTTTCCCCAGGTCCTAGTCAAACCTCTGTGGATCCTTTCCACATCTCTCTCCCACCTCAGTGCCCTCATAACACCTGCTGCCACCCCTGCCTGGCAATCCCTTCTCTCTAACCTATACTTTGCTTATTCCTGCTCATTCTCAAGGCTCAGGGTACCATGCTGGTCTCCCTCACAGGGGCATTCTACCTCATACTTGCTGTGTGAGCTTGGGCAAGTTACCTCTGCTTCACCTTCACACCTCAGAGAGAGATCCTCTGTTAGTTAAGCACTTAGCACTGTATTCGGCACACAGGAAATGTTTAAGAAATCATTGCTGCTATTGTTTTTATCCTATATGGTAATCTCCATCATAGCTCTTACTGCAATTAGATATTTATTTGTTGAAAAAACAGTAACACCCCCTCTTGGATCCCACCTTAATACCGATTACTTTTCATGCAATTTCCTCATATATTGCATTTTTGTAGAGTACGATGAAATGAATGTTTACAGAGCATCAATTAATTCTCACTACTACCCTCAGAGATATGGTTTGTCAAAGAAATTGAGGCACGGAGAAGTAACTGGCCAAGAGCAAGTAGTAGAGCTAGGATTGAATCCAAGTTGGCCTGACCTCATTTTGGTATATAACACCAAAGGCTTCCCTAACTCATGAACCTTGTTATTTAAGAGTAGGCCTCAGAGAAGATAGATCTTCATAGTTACAACCATCCCAAATGACTCCCGGAGATCTACTCCTCAGATCCTTAACCAGGATGGTGCTCCCCTCACTCCCTGTGAACCCCTTCAGCAGAGCCCTCTTCCCCCTGACTGTAAGAAGATGACTTAATTCCTTTCCACTGGAAGTTGAGCTGTAAAGGGGATGATTATCTTTCACCTCTTATACCCCTAGCAAACAGAAGGTATTCAATACATGTTTGCTGAATGAATTAAATGAAAATGTTGGAGAATATATTACTGCGGCAAAGTTGGTGAGTGAATTTTCATTAACAATATTAAAGTTTGGCATAGTTAAGAACAAACTTGACAAGAATCATGAGAAAAGTGGGGTTTATCTTAACCACTTTTACAACTGATAATGCTTTCTAAATCTAGTCCTAGAGATTCTACACGGTTTACAAATGTGTGCTTCACAGCTATAGGTATACTTTGCTCTATCTCTGGGGCCCTGCCTCACCACCACTGTTCTGCTATACCCAGTGGCTGCACCCAAGCCACTATTCTGGACAGAATGCCCTTGATAAGTAGCAGTCTCTCAGTGATTACTAACAAATGGTTTGAAAGAAAGAACAAATAATACATCTCAGTGATTACTAACAAATGGTTTGGAAAAAGAAACAAAAAGAACAAGTGATAAAGCAAATGAGAGCAAACTATTAACAATTGGGAATATAGTGAGTTCTTTGTACTATTCTTGCAACATTTCATAATTATCAAAATAAGTTTTTAAAATCTAGAAAAGAATGTGTCTCAGAAGATTCCAACACACAAAGTCTAGTGTATTGGCCATGCTGGTATCATATTTTCTTGTCAGCTGTCTCAAAAAAAAACACATTCTAGGCTCGGGTTTCCTTGACTATCAGCCAATGCCAAGGGAAAAGTAGCTCCTTGGGTAGCAAGGCACAGCCATGGTTCCTGGGTTGTGGCAAAGATTAAATTATTTGCTGCTTGTAAAGTACCGATGAGCTCATAGGTGTCTCCTATTGGTCAAAGCCCCAGTACTATTTCCCCACACCAGGACCTTTACTTTCCTCAGTCGGCTGCCTTCTAAGTTCTTACCTTCCTTTTCCAAGCCTCGCTATGAAATCAGGCAAGTTTTTCCTGGGACCTTTTTTTTTCTTACTTTCTCCCAAGAAAAGCACAGAGGTAGTTCTGATGGTAAGAGCTTTGCTGCTATTGTCTATGGAAAGACCTACAGGAAGAAGGCAAAAATAACCATGAGGGAGTCACAAAGATTCCAGAAAACAGAAAACTCTAAGTGGTAGTTATTTGGTCTGTAATGACCACTTACTTGCTAGTACCCATTTATTCTTTCATCACTTCTACCCATTCATCCTAGATCCTCCCCACCACGCAAACCAGAATGCTTCAGCTTTCCCAGCCACTGTAACTGGAACAACAGAACCTTGTGAGCCATTTAAGTGTCCCCATGTTAGGAGAGTGCCAGATGGGTGTCACCCAACACTCACTTCTCACCTATATTGTGGAGCAAGTCAAGATCATAATAAATTATACCCCAATGAGAGATTTTCTTAATGTGAGACAGCATATTACCTCTATCTTCCTGGCTCCTTTTGTGTAAGCCCCATGAGGAGGTAGGTGCATTATGTCCCATGATAATGTTCAACTTCATTTTTGGACTGTCTCTGTCTCTGATCAAGGTTTGTAAGAGCCCTCCATAATGCCATGTCTTTACCAACACCTGATGCCTCCTACCTCCCCCACCTCCTCCAAAATACTTGCCTAGTTCCAGCCAGACCTCAAAGTAGTGGGCAGAAAGAAGATGCTTTGTGTAGGTTAGGGAAAAAAATGGTTACTATAGTTGGTGGAACACAAGAGAGGGAAAAGATAAGCATTATTAAAGGAGAGGACCATACTAAACCTACAATTCAACACCCTTTCTTCTTTATTTTAACTTTCACCAACCCACACTTCTCAGCTATGATGCCAGCCCTGCACCATCACCTGTCTTGCTCCTGGGAATCTCCCCTACGGGCCTGAAGGTGGGTCACAGGTAGATCACAAACACTTCAGGGAGGAGTGGGAAGCCTTTTTCTACTTTTTTTCTCCCTGTGACCAGATTCACATCGCATTGCTGAGGGCAAGCAATATGACTCAGAGAAGAGGGGAGAGAGAAAGTGTGAATTCTAGAGCCAGACTTGCACCCCTGAGTATTCCAGAATTGACTGAACAGAAAATGCAAGGCAACAATATTGGGTTAAAAGCTATTCCCTAGCAAACAAAAGCGTAAAGAAGAGCACAACTGGAGAAAAGGTGGCAATGATGGTGGCTAACATCGATTGAGAGTTGAATACACGCTGGGCACTGAAGCACTTCTCAAAGATCTCAGGTAATCCTTGAAGAGAGGGTATTATCCTTTTACAGTTTAAGTATTTAAGCTCAGAGCTCACTTTAAATGAAAGAGAAAATGATGTTATGAAGGTAGAATACTCCTAGGTTAAACAAACAAAAAAAAATATCTATTTTCACTTATCCAAAGAGTAATCACATGATGCTACAAAAGCATGAGAACCACATCACTCAAAGGGTACAGAGGCCAGGATCCACATTCTCATTGTCTACAGATGTTTTGGAAGTATTTAAATAAAAGCACAATGCTTTGTTCAGACTGACTCCTCTCTCAGCCCTACTCTTACCCCCTCCCAGCCTAGACTGACAAGAAGTGGCTGCAGGGAAAGTATTAAAGAGGCAACTGGTCTGGGAAAGTGGATTCTGGGTTGCTTAAACTAAGCAAAGATGTTGTGCAACCAGTTTTTACCTAAATTACTTTTCATTACTTCCTAAGTTTGGAGAGCAGCAGTTCACTTTATCAGACTGAACACAGGGAATGAGGTCGCCTTTTCCTCCAGGCTACCACTGGAATCACCTTCAACACGGTTTGGACTTCTTACACAATCAGACGGCGGGAGGGGGGAATCTCATCCTCAAGCTTCATAGATAAACGCATCTCACGGCACGCGCGCACACACACACACACAAACAACTCGCGCACATCTGAGGCCACGGATTTCCTTGCAACTCAAAGTCTGAGAAGCGGCCAAACAAGTTTCTTGCCAAATCCCCTAGCAGCTACATATGTCCCAGGGCTGCACAGCGGTAAAAACTTTGAAACATGCCTCCACATACCACCATTGTGGCCGCTCACTCGAGATCCCGCCACCCCCTCCCCACAAATAACGCAGGCTGCCCTGTGCAATTTAAAGCCAGACTCCACCGAACCACTGGCTCTGCTCTGAAAAGCGGGAGAAAAAGACTGAAGGCTATTAAAAAAAAAAAAAATCTACGGCCCCCGGGGCAGAGGGAATAAAACGAACTAAAGAGCTGGAGAAAAGTTAACTTTGCCGTGCCCAACGGTGGGAAAATTTCTGGAAAAACTAGCAAAGCCCTCATGATTTTCCCATCCCGGGACCGCCCGGCGCTCGGCGGCCACGGACCTGCAGTTCGAACAATGACGCCAGCGGGAGGGAAAGTTCGCCGGCCCGCCGGGCGCCCGCGCTCCCGCTCCCGCCGGGTGGGCACCCCGGGCTCCCCGGGTTACCTCGCCGCTCCCAGCACCGCTCGTCCTCCCCTCTCTAGACACTCGATTCTTTCCGCCCCCCAACATCTGAAACAGCCAGGGCGCGCCCTCGCTCCCTAGAGCATCCGACCCCTGGCGGCAGACAGAGCAGGTCCTCCCGCCTCGGGTCTGGCCCCGTCAGCCCCGAAACCAGGCAAAGGGCAGGGACAGAGGAGGGGGCGCCAGGAGGGGGCACCGGAGGAAAGAGCCGCAACAGTTATGGCGCTCAATTCCTGCCCGGTGTAGCCGGGAGCTGCAGCCGAGCTCGCGCGTCCGCCCCCGCCCCCCGCCCGGGCCACCAGGCACTGCCCGGGCCGGCAGAGGGGCCACCAGGCACTTTACCTCAGCCCACACACGCTCTTGGCCCCAAGGCGCCGGGGACGCCGGAGGCGACCACGATGTGGAACCAGAGCGATCCGGAGCGCGGCGAGGCCGGGCCGGGACTGTGCGCTCCGCGCCTCCCGCTTCCACTCCCCGAGGCCGCCGCTCCCGCCGCCCACCCGGCGCGACGCCCCCAACCTCGCCCGCGCCGCGTCCGGCCTCCGCGGCGCCTACCTTCGTGCAGCTTGCTCGCGGCTCCTGCACGGCTCCACGCCGCGGCCCGGCAATGTGCCGGGCGAGTCCAGTCGGAGTGGTAACCGCCCCCCTAACCGCTCGCTTTCTTCTCTTCCCTCCCTCGCACCTGCCCCTTAATCCCCTCCTCGCCCCCGCCCCCCGCCGGGGCCGCCCCCCACGCCTCAGCTCCCGCCCTCGGCCCTGGTCCGCCCGGCCCGTCAGGCCTCAGCGCTGGGCAGGCGGTTGGGCGGCGGCGGCGGCGGCTGAGGCGGCGCGGAGCACTATTGTATTCCTGACACTGTGCGCTCCCACGCTCCGCCTCTTCCCTTTCCTTCCTCCCCCAACCTCTCCTCCCACCCACCGCCGGCCGCGCTCGCCCTACCGGAGCGGCTTCCAGCCGTCTGCCCGCCGCGCGTTCTTCTGGCGGGCTGAGCGCCGTCGCCACCCGCCGCCTCGACGCCCCGCCCACTCGCCGCTCCCGCACCCTCGGCGCAGCGTTCCAGGTGGGCTCCCCTCCGGTCCAGCTGGGTGCGCCACTGCCGAGACGCCCCAGCCCCGCCGAGCGCTAGAGAGGACGAGGTACAGATGCCTCGGCTGTGCTGATAAACAGACTAAGCTTTTCATGGCCCCTTCCAACTCTAAAGTTCCAAAGTGGGACTCTCATACATCAACTCGCGGCCGCTATTGATTTATGTCGCTTGTGCTTCAATGGCCTGTAATAATAAAGCCAAGGTGGCTATTAACAGAATTCATTTATTCAGTTGCCAGCACAGGTGGTTTGTGATGTGTGGCTTTTTCCACGTGTCCACTGGTTAGGCTATAGCCCACAGTTATTCAGTCGAATGCCAATCTAGGTGTTCTAGAGGTATTTTGCTGATGTAATTAAAGCTCCTAATCAGTTGACTTAAAGTTAGGGAGATAATCCTGGATAATCTACGTGGGCCTGACGGAATCAGTTGGAAAGCCTTTCAATCAGGACTGAGGGTGCTGAGTACATCAGAGAAAGAGAATTTCGCCTGTGGATGGATGACACCTTTGGCCGGTGTCCATGGGTTCCAGCCTACTCCTGATCTTGCCTTCCTGACTGCCTGCCCTACAGATTTTGGGTTTACTTAGCCACCACCACAATCGTCTAAGACAATAGCTTCGAAGGAAAGAATGGACAGAGAATGTATATATATATATATATATATATATATATATATATATATGTGTGTGTGTGTGTGTGTGTGTGTGTATGTGTGTGTGTGTGTGTATATATATATATATATATTTCCACCACAGGTTCTTCTGGCAGGCTGGGTGCCGTGTGTGTGTGTGTGTGTGTGTGTGTGTGTGTGTGTGTGTGTGTGTTTATAACTTCCTACTGGTTCTGACCCTTTGGTTGAATCCTAATATAGATGCTTAAGCAACAAACCTTTTTGGTTTACCTCTCTGCATTTGGAAATGTACTGTATGCAGCTATGATGAACTCATAGGCATTCTTTCTTTCTTTTTTTTTTTTTTCTGTTTTTCTTTTGAGTCAGGGTCTCGTTCTGTTGCCAGGTCTGAATGCAGTGGCTAGATCTCGGCTCACTGCAACCTCTTAGCTCCCTGCAACCTCGACATCCCGGGCTCAAGTGATTCTCCCACCTCAGCCTCCCAAGTAGCTGGGACTACAGGCACATGCCACTATGGCCCGGCTTATTTGTTTATTTATTTATTTATGGTAGAGACAGGGTTTCACCATGTTGCTCAGGCTGGTCTTGAACTCTTAAGCTCAAGCTATCTGCCTACCTGGGCCTCCCAAAATGCTGGGATTACAGGTGTGAGCTACCGTGCTGGCCTATTTTCATTTACATTTCTATGATGAACAATAATGTAGGCACTTTTGTATTTTGTCTGTTTTCCATATTAAAGATGTAGTTATATTCCATAATACGGAAATGTGTGAGTTCTAAAATATTTGTAGTCCTTCAGACTTATCTCATTGTATTATACTCATTTAAAAATAATTACAGATTCACCAGAAGTTGTAAAAAAAAAAATTTACAGAGTGGTTCCCTGTACCCTTCACCCAGTTTTCCAAAATGGTAATAGATAACTATAATACAATATCAAAACCAAGATATTGACACTAATACAATCCACAGGCCTTATCCAGATCTCATCAGTTTTACATACACTGATTTCTGAGTCTGTGTATATAATTCTGTGCAATTTTAACACATTTAAATTTGTGTAATCGCCACAATCAACTTTTTCTCCACCACAAAGATTCCTCCTGCTACACTTTGTAGTCACAGTCACTGCTTCTCCTACTATAATTTCTGGCAACCCCTAACATGTTCTCCCATCTATAATTTTGTCATTTCAAGAATATTACATAAATGGAATCATACCTTTTGAAATCAGCTTTTCTTCACTCAGCATAATTTTCTTGAGATGTATCTGTTTGTTGCATGTCTCAATAATTCATTGCTTTTTATTACTGTATAGTATTCTATAGTATGGATGTACCACAGTTTGTTTATTCATGCATTGAAAGTCATTTGAGTTGTTTCTAATGTTTGCCTATTAAGAATAGAATTGCTATGAGCATTAATGTAGAAGTTTTTGGGTAAACATAAGTTTTCATTTCTCTGTGACAAATGCCCAGGAGTGCAATTGCTGGGTCAGATGATAAGTGTATATTTAGTGTTATAAGAAAATGCCAAACTTTTCTAGACTATAGCATTTTATATTACCACCAGCAATGTATGAGAGAGCTAGTTTCCCCACATCTTTGTCAGCATTTGGTATTATCACTATCTTTTTCTTTTAGCCGTTCTAATAGATGTGTAGTGATATATCTCATTGTTGTAAATTGCATTTCCTTAATGGCTAATGATGTTGAGCATCTTTTCATGTGATTATTTGCCATCTGTATAACCTCTTTGGTGAAATGTCCGTTCAAGTCTTTTGCCCATTTTCTAATTGGATTGTTTCCTACTGTTAAATTTTGAAAATTCTGTATACTATATTCTAGATACAATTCCTCTGCCAGATATGTGATCTGCAAATATTTTTCCCTGTCTGTAGCTGGTCTTTTCATCCTCTTAAGAGATTTTTCAGACCAAATTTTAAATTTTGATGATGTCCAATTTATCAATTTTTGCATGTATGTATCATGTTTTTTGTTTCATGTCTAATAAATCTTCCTCTAGCTCCAGATCCTGAAGATTTTCTCTTACTTTTCCTTCTATAAGTGTTATAGTTTTATATTTTACATTTAAGTCCATGATTCACTTACTTTTTATATAGGCTCTGAACCTAAGGCTGAGGTTCATATTTTTGCCTGTGGTTGTCTGGTGGCTCAAATGAAAGGACTATTTTTCCTCCATGAATTGCTTTTGCACCTTTTTAAAAATTGGTTGGGCATATTTGTGTGGGGCTATTTGTGTGCGGCTATTTCTGGGTTCTCTATTCTGTTCTATTGATCTATGTGCCTATACCTCTGTGAATACCAGTCTTGGTTACTATAGCTATGTAATAAGGCTTAACATTGGGTAGAGCACTTCCTCCTACTTTATCGTTCTTTTTCAGAATTGTTTTAGCCATTTGAGGTTATTTGCCTTTCCATATAAATTTTGGAATGAGATACAGAATGAGTATTCTGTATCTACAAAAACCTTGCTGGGATTTTGAAAGGAATTGTGTTAAGCCTATAGATCAGTTTAAGGAGAATTGACCTATTTACTACTGTGTAGTGAGTCTTCCAATCCATGAACACGATATGTCTATCTCTCCATTTATTTAGATCTTCCTTGACTTCTTTCATCAGCACTTTTGAATTTCCAGCACACAGAACCTATGCATATTTTATTTGTCATGATTGTAAGTGGTATTGTGTTTTTGTCTTCACATTCATTGGTCATTGTTAGTATATAGAAATGCAATTAATTTTTATGTGTTGATCTTGTTTCTTCTGACCTTACTAAACTCATTTACTAGTTCTAGGAATTTTTCAGCAGAATTCTTTGGGATTTTCTATGTAGACAATCATATTATCTGTGAATAGGGACAGTTTTATTTCTTCCTTTCCAATCTGTGTGCCTTTTATTTGCTTTTCTTGCCATCTTGTTCTAGTTAGAACATTCAGTACTATGTTGAATAAGAGTGGAGAGAGTGGATAGACTTCCCTTGTTCCTTAAGGGGAAACATTCTGTCTTTCTCCATTAAATATGATGTTAGTTGCAGGTTTTTCGTAGATGCTCTTTATTGAGTTGAGAAAGTACCCCTCTATTCACAGTTTGCTGAGAGTTTTTATTATGAATGAATGCTGAATTTTGTCAAATGCCTTTTCTGCATCAAGTGATATGATCATGTGATTTTTCTTCTTTAGCCTGTGGATATGGTAGATTACATTGATTGAATATCAATTTTTGAACCAACCTTGCATAGTTGGAATAAACCCCATTTGGCCATAATATAATTATTTTTATACCTTGCTGGATTCTGTATTGCTAATGTTTTATTGCAGATTTTTGTGTTAAAGCCCATAAGAGATAAAAAGTCTGTAGTTTGGGGGAGATTTTTGCTACAGTCTTTGTCTGGTTTTGGTATTAGGATAACACTGGCCTTATAAAATGAGTTAGGGAAGTTGTGCAGGAAAGTTAACATAACAGGCCCTTGGCAGGCATCTGTGAACTTCAGGAGAACTCTCGTAGTTCCCAGAACTGATAAGAATGGCTAACTATATCTAAGCTGTTTGTACAAATGTTGTTTGTGCTGGGACCAGAACTCAAGTCTCCTAATTCTCAAGCTGTGAAAAAAGAGTTAACACGAAAGGCCTCAGTACTATCCTTTGAAAGGCCTGCATGCAATGTCGGCCCTTGGCAGTTGGAACTTGAAGAGGGCTCTCACCATTCCCAGGACTGATGAGACTGTTCACTGTGCCTAAACTGTTTGTATAAACAATATGGTTTATGTTGAACACTTGCTTTCCTTCTAGGAGTCTGGAATTTTGGTAAGTGCTAGGCGGAGGGTGCCTACATGGCGAACCCCCAGTAAATGTCCTGGGAGCTGAGTTTCTGATGAACTTCCCTGATAGACAACATTTCACACGTGTTGTCACAACTTGTTGCTGAAGGAATTAGTACATCCTGCTGTTACTCCACTGGGAGAGGATTCTTGGAAGCTCGTACCCGGTTTCTTCTGTAATTCCTTGTGCCTTTTGCCTTTGAAGATTTCGTTCTGTGTGCTCTCGCCAAGAATGTGGCTATCTGCTGCATTCTGAATCCTCATAGTGAATCGTCAAGCCTGGGAATGGTTTCAGGGCCCCTAGCACAGAAGTGTTCTCTCTTCTTTGGTATTCTAGAATCTATTGTGTAAAATTGGTGTTAGTTCTTTAAATGTTGGCTAAAATTTTCCAGTGAAACCATGTGGACCTGGAGCCTTCTTTTTTCAATAACTTTTACATTATAAATCCAACTTTTAAATCGTTATTAGACTTTTCAGATGATAAATTTCATATTGGTTGAGTTTTGGTAGTTTGTAGTTTTCAAGGAATTGGTCCGTTTCATCTAAGTTGTTGATTTTATGTATGTAGGGTTCTTGATAGAATTTCTTTATTTTCCTTTCAATAGCTGCAGGATTTGCAGTAAGATCCCTTGTCTCATTTGTTATGTTAGTGACTTATGTGTTCTCTCTTTTTATCTTAGCCAGTCTTGCTATGGGTTTATCAACTGTACCGATCTTTTCAGAGGAACAGCTTTTTGCTTCATTGATTTTATCTATTGTGTCCCTATTTTCAATTTCATTGATTTCTGCTGTTGTCTCTTTCCTTCTGCTTGCTTTGAATTTTTAATTTTGCTCTTCTTTTTATAGTCTCTTGAGGTGGGAGCTTACCTGATTGATTTAAGACCTTTTCTCTTCTTTTAAAAAAAAATTTAAAAAAATATTACAAATTTTTCTTTTAGTGGCAAGTGACAGGCAGCCTCTTTTCTAAAGTAAGGATTTAGTGCTATAAATTCTCTTGTCAGCACTGCTTTAGTTCCATTCCACAAATTTTGATATATT
Source organism: Cacajao melanocephalus (assembly GCA_963573385.1). Classification (NCBI taxonomy): domain Eukaryota; kingdom Metazoa; phylum Chordata; class Mammalia; order Primates; family Pitheciidae; genus Cacajao; species Cacajao melanocephalus. The sequence continues at coordinate 16,998 of CAUYLG010028219.1, forward strand.
TTTATTTTCATTCTGTTCATTGTATTTTTAAAAAATTTCCCTTGAGACTTCCTTTTTGACCTACGCATTCATGAGAAGTGTGTTGTCTAGTTTTCAAATATTTGGAGACTTCCCTGTTGACTTTGTTATTGATTTCTGGTTTGACTCCATTATGGTCAGAGAACATGACACAGCAGTTCGTGCCTGTAATCTCAGCACTTTGGGAGGCTAAGGCAGGAGGATTGCTTGAAGCAAGGAGTTCAAGAGAACATACTCTGCATGGTTTCAATTCTTTTATATTTGTTAAAATTTTCTGTGACGCAGAATATGGGTTATCTTAGTGAATGTTTCATGGGTATTTGAAAAGAATGTGAGTTATGCTATTGGGTAGGATGTCCTATAATTTAGGTCCTGTTGCTTTATGATATTGTGGAGTTCTATAATCCTGCTGATTTTCTGTCTTGTATTTCTATTGCTGAGAGGAGGGTATTGAAGTCTCCAACTATAATCATGGATTTACCTGTTTCTCTTTCAGTTTTATCAGATTTTACTTCATGTATTTTGATGCCGTATTTATTGGTGTATACATGTTTAGGATTTCTTTGTCTTCTTGGTGGATTGACTCATTTATCATTATGTAATATCTCTCTTTGTCCTTGGTAATTTTATTTGCTCCAAAGTCTACTTTTCTGATATTAACATATTGCCACATCTGCTTTTAGAAATTAATATCTGTGTAGTGTATCTTTTTCTGTCTCTTTACTTTCTACCTACCTATGTTATCATATTTGGAGTAGTTTCATATAGACAGCATATAGAGGGTTATTTTTTAAAAATCCATTTTGTGATTCTCTGCCTTTTAATTCATGTATTTAGACCATTTAAATAGAACATAATTATTGGTATCTTAGGGCTTAAGTCTAATGTTTTATTATTTGCTTTTTGTCTGTTCCCTCTATTTCTCATTTCTCTGTTTGCTTTTTCTGGCCTTACTGTGGGTTACTTGAATATATTTTAGAACTCCATTTGACTTAATTATAATGTTTTTGAGTATATCAATGTCTATAGTTTTCTTATTGTTTTTTAGGTGTTAAAATATACACATATAATTTATCATAGAGTATCATTATCAACATTTTACCACTTTTAGTAAAGGGTAGAAACTTTATTTTCATTTAGGTTCCTTTATCCTTTTTATCCTTTGCCTTCTCATTTTTTTTTTTTCCAGATGGAATCTCACTCTTTCATCCAGGCTGGAGTGCAGTGGCGCAATCTCAGCTCACTGCAACCTCTGCCTCCCGGGTTCAAATGATTCTCATGCCTCAGCCTCCCAAGTAGCTGGGATTACAGACATGCACCACCACGCCTGGCTAATTTTTGTGTTTTTAATAGAGTTGAGGTTTCTCTATATTGGCCAGGCTGCTCTTAAACTCCTGGCCTCAAGTGATCTGCCTACCTTAGCCTCCCAAAGTGCTGGGATTACAGGCACGAGCCACCGCGCTCAGCCTACCCTCCCACCTTAAAAATATAATTCTATTTCTTGTACATACATTGAACCCAACATCAGATGGTGTTATAATTTTTGCTTCAACAATTCAACATAATTGAAAGAAATTCATTAGGAAAAGGATAGTCTATTTATATTTATCCTTATTTTTTTTTATTTATCCTTTTTTTTTTTTTTTTACACATTTCATGTTTTCCTTCTTTTCTGAAGTTTCAGGCCTCCTCCTGCTATCATTTCCTTTTTATCTGGAGAGCTTCCTTTAGCTATTTGTTAATAGTAAGTCTGCTAGTGAAAATTTTATGAATTTTTTGTCATCTGAGAATGTCTTTATTTCCCCTTTATTCCTGAAGGATATTTTCACTGAACATGGAATTCCAAGTTGACAGTTCTTTTCTTTCATCACTTGAAAAATGTACCACTTCCTTCCGGGCTTTATGGTTTCAGATGAGAAATCCACTATCATTTAAATCAGTGTTCCTCTATAGGTAATGTGTGTTTTTCTCTCTAGCTGCTTTCAAGATTTTTTTCTCTATCTTTAGTTTTCAAAAGTTACTTATGATGTGTCTTGGTGTGGATATTTTTGGGTTTTCCTGGCCTACTTTTGTGGACTGTGTGGTTCCAATGACAGTTTAGTTTTTAGAACCCTTGCAGCACTATTCTGGTCTGCCTCGTTTGTGTGCTACTCCCAAGCCACCTTGAAAACCTGAGTGGTATGACACATGGTAGTTCAGTTGTCAGACCTGCAGGCCTGGTGATTTAGTTAGTTTCACGCTTGGGTCAGACAGGTGTCTTTCCAGGACTTCCTATCCAGATGTAAAGAAGTCCTTTCCACAGCTCCTTTCTCTCTGAGATCCCTTTCTCTAATTGGAAGGGTGAGGGGCACCAGCTGCTACTGGCAGACAAGGGTGAAAGTCCAGACTCCTTACTCAGTCTCCACTGGCATGGCAACAGCCGGGAGGGGAGCACCTGTCTGCATCCTTTGCTGATGCCTGCTGGGAGTCGGGCAGCAGATGTCCAGATTCCCCACTAGTTCTCTGCTGACGCCACTGGCAGGAAAGGAAAGTGCCTTCCCAGCTGCCTGCCACTCGTTGGGGCTCGGGAGACTCCCCACTTGGTCCCCGTCATGGTACCAGTGATGGAAAGTGCCTCCCTGGGCTGTCTGGTGCCACTGGGTGAGGGGTTGGGAGATGCCAGCCCTGTGGGGGTTGAAAGTGCTAATCCTGCCTATCTGCTGATGCTGGGTAGGGGACAGCCGTCTGGACTCCATGCTGGATATACGCTGATGCTGCCAGCAGGGCTGAACACGCCTCCTCCCGGTGCCTGGTGTGACTGGGGCTCCCCCTAGCTCTTGGCTGTTGCCCAGCATGGGAGGAAAGTGCTTCCCCGGTAATGCTGGGACTCCTACTCAATCCTGCCTGGTGCTCCCGTCGGGGAAGAAGGCGGCTTTTCCCCCAGCCACCTGAGGCTACTGAACGAGGGATGAACCTCTTCTAGTCCCTACTCAGTCTCACTCAACTAACACCACAGGTTCAGCTTGGGTAGGGCTTGTGCTGTCCAAAAGGTTTTACTTACACTGGGCTGGGTTTTTCTCCTTTGCCAGTCCTTTGGCCACAAAGAACAGGTTTTTGTTTTGTTTTGTTTTGTTTGCTGTGATTGGAGATTCTAGGTTGCAGGCTTCTCTAGCACCCAGTCTGGAACATACACAAGATAAAAAGAAAAGCCAGGGAGCCCATCACAGTGTCATTCCTCAAGTCCTGAAGGCTAGCCAGTCCACTTTCCTCTTTCCACATCCCAGAGTCCCCTTATGATGGACTTTCGTATTACTTTTAGGAATTTTAACTGTACTTAGCATGGAAAAGCAAGGATAAATGGGTCTATGCCATCTTGTTTGAAACTTGGTTACCTTACATTTTCAAATAAATTAATGATGGCTGGGCATGGTGGCTCACGCCTGTAATCCCAGCACTTCGGGAGGCTGAGGCAGGAAGATCACTTGAGGTCACGAGTTCGAGACCAGCCTGGCTAACATGGCAAAACCCCGTCTCTACTAAAAGTACAAAAATTAGCCAGGTGTGGTGGTGCACATCTGTAGTCCCAGCTACTCAGGAGGCTGAGGCAAAAGAATCGCTTGAACCCAGGAGGCAGAGGTTGCAGTGAGCCAAGATCATGCCATTGCACTCCAGCCTAGGCGACAGAGTGAACCTCTGTCTTCAAAAAAACAAAAAAAAGAGAGAGAAATTAATGAAATTATTAACAAATTTTTCAGTTTCAGTTGGAAAACACAAAGAATTTGACATTGAGGGTCTGAACTTCAGTTTGTGCTTTAAAGCCAAAACTGTTTGTTGCCTTTTCTCTCCTCTCCCTCTCCCTCTCCCTCTCTCCCTACCCTACCCTACCCTGCCCTACCCTCCCTTCCCTCCCTTCCCTTCCCTTCCCTTCTCTTTTCTTTTCTTTTGAGACAGGGCTTTGCTCTGTCCCCCAGGCTGGAGTGCAGTGGTGCAATCTCAGCTCACTGCAGCCTCCACCTCCCAGGTATGGTAGCAAGTGCCTGTAGTCCCAGCTACTCAGGAGGCTGAGGCAGGAGGTTGCAGTGAGCCAAGTTCGCGCCATTGCACTCCAGCCTGGGCGGCAGAGCAAGACTCCATCTCCAAAAAAAAAAAAAGAAGTAAATCATCATTCTTGCAAGACCTCCCTTCCTTTTTCTCCTTTCTCGCCAATTTCTTTCTTGCCTATCACACCAAATTTCATATGATAAAAATCAATAACTGGCCCAATTTTCCTTAGACAGGCAAAATACCTACTTTCCACATGAGCTGCTTTGTCTGTGCATAGTAATACCTATGGAAATCCATACACAAATGCTCTGGAAGGATACAGACCAAACTGATAATAGTAGTTCCCAATGGGAGTGGAGATTGAAGAAGATTTTAGATTTATCTCCAATTTTTTTTCATGTGAAAAAAACCCTGTATTATTTGTATAATTAACAATTAACAGTGAAACAAAAACAACATGTGCTTCTGCCAAGCCACATGAGTCTGATATTGAACAGAATTTAAGATATACTATCTTTTTTCTCAGTCAAAAATTATTTCACACTCTTGAAACCTGGTAACACCTAACATTTGTTGAGAATTTCACCACTATGACTCTCAAGAACATTTTCAGATAAAATTAGGAAAATTGCTGATTTTTCAAATAAAAAGCAATTGTAAACTCCAGCAACTTTATCTGCACTCATTGTTGAAGTGGTAACATGTAAAAATGGTCTTCCTATGCACATAAATAAATACAAAGCCACCTACAGTGAGAGTCTTTATAATCAATTTGATAAATTAATGAGCACTGGAAAGCTCACTTGATTCTTTGCTATATAGTGAAATCCAAAATGGTGCTACTAGATAGAATGTGCAAAAAAATTGAAGAGGACTTTTAACTCACAGGACTTCATTTATGAAGGCTGTGTTCATAGAAGGCAGCAAAAATAAATCAATGTTTGTGGAGTGTTTACTGTGTTTCAAGTGTCTAACTTACATTTGCTCATCTAATCCTTCCCAAGCCCTCAAGATAGTAATCATTATTCCCACTTTACAGATAAGCAAACTAAGGCTCAAGAGAAAATAAGTTGTCCAACATCATTAGTGGACAGTAGTACACTTCAGAATAAAATGCTTTCTGCTCTTATGCAGGTCCAAGTATTTCAAAGCACCTACCATTTCTAACCCAAGGGAGAGTGGATTCATTAAACGTTTGTGGAATGAAAAAATGATTTCTACAAATGAAATACACACCTGTTCTTTGAAATCCTTCCTTCTTAGGTGTTAATTTCAATTGAGTTGAATAACTGATTTTTTTTTCAATGAACTAAAAACAGTTTAGTGGAATTAGGCAATAGCATATACCCAATCGGTGAGTTATACTCAGCATAGCTTCCTTTTACCAGATGGTTAATGACCTTCATAGACCAAATATGTGTCAAAACTGATGCCATGGATCAGTAATATTGACACTTTCTCCATAGAAGTCTGTCTTAGCTTGTGATTTATTTTCACAAAGAATGAAATGTTCACTGATGGAAGTTAAAAACAAAATGAAACACCAAACATCACGGTAATGGTCACTTTTGTTTTTTTGTTTTTGTTTGTTTGTTTTTTGGTTGTTTTTTTTTTTTTTTTTTTTTTTTTTTCTGAGAGTCTTACTCTTTCACCTAGGCTGGAGTATAGTGGCATGATCTTGGCTCACTGCAACCTCACCTCCTGGGTACAAGCTATCCTCCTGCCTCAGCCTTCCAAGCAGCTGAGATTACAGGCACCCACTACCACGTCTGGCTAATTTTTGTATTATTAGTAGAGACAGGATTTCACCAGCCTTGAGGCCAGGCTGGTCTCCAACTCCTGGCCTCAAGTGATCCGCCCACCTCAGCCTCCCAAAGTGCTGGGATTATAGGCATGAGCCGCTGCACCTGGCCTGTAATGGTCAGTTTTATGTGTTAGCATAGCTAGGCTATAGTTCCTGGTTTATAAATGGCTAACATAAGCCAGTTATTCCATTAAAAACTAATCTTGGTGATGCTGAGAAGGTATTTTGTACATGTGAATCAAGTCTATAATCAGTTGATTTTATGTAAACAAGATTATCCTAGATAATCTGGTGGGCCTGATTCAATCAGCTGAAGGCCTTAATAGCAGAACAGAGGCTTTTCTGAAGAAGAAATTCTGCCTGTAGACAGCAGCATCGGCTTGTGCTTGAGACCTCCTGCCTGTCCTTTCTGATGGCCTGCCCTAAGGATTTGAGGTTTCAGGCCTGCCTGCTTAGCCACCACAATCACATAACCCAGTTCATCTATATCTATATCTATACCTGTATCTATATCCATGTATGTCTCCTGATGGTTCTGTTTCTCTGTTGGAATCCTGTCTGATACAATCACTATCTACTTTTATATATAAATCTAGAACTTATATGCACTTAAGAAAAAAAAACTAATTTTCCCTGGATTTTACATTTTCTCTTTGGATTGGGTTTTTCTCCATCAGAAATTTCAAAAGGGATTAAGAAAGTGTCTGATTCCAGAGAATGCTCAGCTTCAGAGACTATCCATAATTTTCTTTCTTTTTCTTGCTTTCTTGCTTTCTTGCTTTCTCTTTCTCTCTTTCTCTCTCTTTCTCTCTCACTCTCTTTCTCTCTTCCTTTCTCTCTTTCCTTTTTTTTTTTTTTTTGATTGAGTATTGCTCGGTCGCCCAGACTGGAGTGCCGTGACAAGATCTTGGCTCACTGCAACCTCCGCCGACGGGGTTCAAGCAAATCTTCTGCCTCAGCCTCCCAAGTAGCTGGGACTACTACAGGTGCATGCCACCACACCTGGCTAATTTTTGTAGAGACAGGGTTTTGCCATGTTGGCCAGGCTGGTCTTGAACTCCTGCCCTCAAGTGATCCACTTGCCTTGGCCTCCCAAAGTACTGGGATTACAGGCATGAGCCACCGTGCCCGGCCAATAATTTTTTCATATTAGAAGTAAACTTCCCCATGTGTGGCTTAGAAGAGAGTTGTTCCGCTCGGGAACCATCATCTAAGTGAGTTATCAGAAGTCTCTGTATTTAGCTTCCTAAAGTTAGAAGCACCAGGGCCATAGGAGACAAAAGCCCATGAAAACTGCTCCAGGCCTTCTTCTGTGCTCTATCCAAGTCTATTCATAAATCCTATGTGTCTGTTGAGATGCAAGAACCAGTTTTCAAAAAAAAAATTGTATACATTTAAGGGGTAAAAGTGCAGTTTTGTTACATGGATATGTTGCATAGTTGTAATATCCAGACTTTTAGCATAACCATCGCCTGAATAATTTGCGTTCTATCCATTAAGTAATTCCTCATCCCTCACCATCCTCCCACCCTTCTGAATTGCCAATGTCTATTATTCTATACTAGAACCAGTTTTTTTTAAAATCACAACATCGATAATATTTTTCCTTAAATCCTTCAGAAATTTCTTGGGAATACTTTACTTCTCTGGGAGACATTACCCAGATGATTTCATTCTACTGTTTTGTTTTGTTTTGTTTTGTTTTTGTTTTTGAGACAGGGATGCCCAGGCTAGAGTGCAGTGGTGTGATCATAGTTTACTGTCACCTTGAACTCCTGGGCTCAAGTGATCTTCCTGCCTCAGCCTCCCAAGTAGCTAGGACTATAGGCACATGCCACCACACCCAGCTAATTAAAAAAATATTTTTTTTATAGAGACAGGATCTCGCTGTCTTGTCCAAGCTGGTCTCAAACTCCTAGTCTCAGCTAATTCTCTCACCTTGACCTCTCAAATCATCCCACTCTTTATCCCCCTGAATAAATTTTGGGGTTACTTTTAGAAATGTTCTTAAATTTTTTCCCTCCCTTTTTAAACTGTTATTTTTGAATTCATCTATTTATTTAAAACTCAGCTTTCAGAAATGATTTAATGTGGCCTATGATGGTGCAATTAAATACAGCAGAAAGATCAAAACTGAAGTTGGTAGGGAAAAAGAGAAAGTAAAGAAGGGAAAGAAAAAAAGAGTAGGAGAGAAAAGGAGAAAGTGAAAAAGAAAAAAGGAAACAGATTAAAAATGAATAGTTGCCTGTAAAATTTATACGGCTCAAAAGTTATTTAGCAATTAGAAGGAAAAAAAAGAGAAAATTATACCCTTCAAAATGTCCATGAGATAAAACCAAACCAACTAAGAGAATAACAACTATTTTTGGTGTGAAGACAGGAATTCCCCCAGAGATTTGCTGCAATGTTCCCATTCTATTGCTTTTTTCAAACAGTAAACAAAGCAATGCTTCTAACCCCAGGTACCATGGTGAGGTTTAAAAAAAGCATTTTTAGGTAGCAACTGATTCTAATTACATATTTTATTTTCTCTCCTAACTTTGGAAAGAATTTGTCTGAAGCTGCACACAAATTATGAAATCTTCATATTCCTTACTTAGTGCTTGACTCAAGAACCTATTTTGTCCAGTGGAGATAGCCAGGTATGGGGTGTCAGAGACCAAGGCGTGTTTAGAGAGAATCCTCCTGAAGTCACCTTGTATGGGCATCAAAGCTCACACAGGTTAAGGTAGTATCCACGTATGGCGGTGGTGGAGGAGGATGCTCCCCAGCCTGGGACACTGGAGTTTGAGCCAGGTGAAGAGTTCCTCCCACCTATCTATGGTGTATTTTTTTTTTTGGAGCAGAGAGAAGACAAACAGCTCTCTCTCTACACAGAGAGGGGTCTCTGAGCAGAAAAAAACCAGCGATGCACTGGATTTTATAGTCAGGTTTGCCGAGGCAGTGTCTGATTTACATAGGGCTCACAGATTAGTTTGATCAGGTATGATGTTTACATAGACTATGACATTCCCTGATCTTGTCAAACAAGATTGCTTCCCTGAACTGTAAAGCTTCGCGCACATTGCATACAGAGAGGATAAAAGATATTGCGGTCACAGACGGGAAGGGAGGAAATTACAATAGGAAAGTTGGAGATTCTGTTGCCGACCCCCCATCGGCGCAGCCAGAGGCTGGGGTCAGTCCAGAAGCCTTTGGACAGCACTGGGAGCTAGCCCTGGTCAGAAATCCTCGGTTGCCTCAGGACTTCTTCCAGCCCCACCTGACCACTAAGTCCTCCGTGAAAGGAAGCTGGTTCAAACATGGCCAATATACCCAGCAACCTGTGGGTGCTGGCAGATTCTCTGTTCTCCCTAGTAAGCCTGTCCCTCAAGTCTTGTAAGGCTGGCAGCCACACTAATTGTTTTTAAATGGCTGAAAGGGCCCAGTATTTGGTTTGATTTGGTTCTAAAATGGAGGCCAAGAGCCTTGAAATGAAAGGACAGAGTTGGAGTCCACGTCTCTATTCATTGTTTTCATGAATGTTGTACCTTGGTATCTCGGACAAGGTCCCCATTATGACTATGAAGCGACTACATTATCTGGGGTATATACCCTGGGGTTCATTTTCACTCGCCAGGAAAATTTAGGACACGGACACACACGAGGAGTTTAGGAGTGGAGGTTTAACAGGCAGAAGAGAAGAGAAAGAGAAACAGCTCTCTCTATAGACAGCAGAAAGGCCCCTATGGTGTATTTTAAACTAAACAGATTGCAAGCTTTGTGTGGCAAATCCTGATAGTTGCTTACCCAGTATCCACTCTTTTCACCTTTACTGTCAGAACCTCAATTTTTCAGCGAGACAGTGTGCCTAATAAAAATACTTCCTCAGACCTCCTTGAAGCCAGGAGGGACATGTGATCCAGCTCTGGCAAATGGGATCTAAGCAGAAGTCTACTGCATGAGGCTTCTGGGAAAGTTGTTTTCCTGATGAAAGGGGACAGACTTAGCTGCCCTTTTGCCACTCACTTTTTCCATTCTTCTGCCTAGAATGCAGTCACAGTACTTACGAGGTATGAGAGCTATCTTACCAGAATATAGAAAAAACTAGATGATTAGGATGGCCAAGAAAGAAGATAGAAAGAGCCCAAGACCTTTCTATCCCACTAACCCACTTTCTAACCCACTGTGGTTGTCTCCCTCAAGAGTTTGTTACAGGAGAACCAGCATGTTATTCTTTTTTTGGTAACCACTAACAGTTCTTTTCACCCTCCTACCCCCATCCTACAGTGTTCAGCTCATTTCAATGAGTTACTGATTTAGTGGCATTAATGTACTAGAACCCCCTCAAACATGTTCATATTTGCATTCATCTAACCAGCTTCTGCCTCAGGCAGTATTTGGCTGCCTAAGGCCAAGATGGGGTAGATACAGAAGTCTTGGTGTTGTCCACAGAGGGTTTTCTGTCATTTGGAAAAAATAAGACATAACAGAAGTAATAATTCAGTGTTCTATATGATTAAGGGGAAGGGGAACTAACACTAGGACTGGTACTTTTACTTAATTTTTAGAATGCTCAAAATAATTGTAAAGCATGCATCATTCTCATTTTGCAGAGGAGGAAACTAAAGACATTACATTGCTGATGAAAATCTAGACCGAAAGTATGTAGCAGAATGTAAGTCAAACTCAGGTCTGATAGTTCTCAAATCCACACTTATTCTTTGCAACTATGACACAACTAGCCCAAATGATCAGGGGTCAGTGGCTTCCTGGAGGACGTAGAACTTGGGCCAGTCCTGAAGGATGGGCAAAATTTGAAGCTTTGAGGTGGGAGTAGAAAAAGGGATTACAGAGATGGAAAGGAACATAAGCAAAGACCAGCTGGAGATGAAATGGGTAAAGCAGAGGACTCGGTTCTTTAAACACAGAATATCTGTTGACTTATCTTCTGTGATATCCTGTGATAGTCACTGTGGGATATGCCAAGGTTAACTTTGTGAAGTACCTGGCATGTAGTTGCTGCTTAGTTAGTTAGTTTGTTTGTTTGTTTTTGAGACAGAGCCTCACTCTGTCACCGAGGCTGGAGTGCAGTAGCATGATGCAGAGACAGGATCTTGCCACGTTGCTCAGGCTGGTCTCAAACTCCCGGGCTCAAGCGATCCTCCCACCTTGGCCTCCCAAAGTGCTGGGATTACAAGTACAGGTGTGAGCCACTGTACCTGACCACTTTTTTTTGTACTTTAAAAAAGTGCTGGCCGGGTGTGGTGGCTCATGCCTGTAATCCCAGCACTTTGGGAGGCTGAAGCGGGTGGATCACCTGAGGTCTGGAGTTTGAGACCAGCCTGGCCAATATGATGAAACCCCATCTCTACTAAAAATACTAAAAATTAGCCAGGCGTGGAGGTGGGCACCTGTAATCCCAGCTATTAGGGAGGCTGAGACAAGAGAATCACTTGACCTGGCGGGGCAGGGGTGGGGTATGGAGGCTGCAGTGAGCCGAGATCGCACCATTGCACTCCAGCCTGGGCAACAAGAGTGAAACTCCATCTCAAAAAAAAAAAAAAAAAGTGCTCTCCTTTCTCAAAGTGAACGTACTCATCATTTGGATTACTCAGAAAGCTGACAATCTAGCTAGGGAGATTTTTAAATTATTTAAGAGTTCCAAAATAGAAAGTGTCACAAGATGATATAAGACTGGTGATAACAGCCCCAGAGGCTATGCTCTTGACTACTATCCTCTTTTACCCTGCAGTGTATAGGATGTACAGGATGAAAAGATCCCAAGTGAGGACCCTAATCAGGAGGCTCTGTAAGTAATCATGGGGTCATTAGGTTGATGATGATGGGCGTGAAAAGGAGAGGATGGAGAAGAGAAACCTTTCAACAACAGGGCTAGTTAACAGCTGCCTAGCAGACTGGAAAAAAGAACAAGCTAAAATGACCCCAAAATGTCAGTGGTATAACTAAGATAACTGCATGTCATCAATGGAAATGGAGACGCCAGGACAGGGAGACCATCTGGGAAAGAGAAATGTGATGAGTTGAGTTTAGTACATGGTGAGACGAGGAGAACGATTATTTAACTATTCAAGTGAACATATTTGGTAGAGAGTTGGCAGATTGAGGAATGGCAGTCAGATGAATGGCTGTGCTCAGTAGTGACAGTTGAAGCTGTGGTGAGAAGGTTCATGTACCTAAAGGAAAGAATATAGGGCTGCAGCGGCCCTTTGAATCCTTTGTCCTCCTTGCCCTCACTGTCGACATCACATTCCAGTTCCTGCTTGCATTTACTTTTGGCAATGTGGCTGGAATGTATGTGGCTCAGAACTATGACATACCAAATCTAGCTAAAACAGTTGAAGAAATTAAAAAGGAATCAGATGCCAAGAAGATACCCCCTAGTTCCTGAGGTCAACTCCAGCACTGCCTTCTGGATACGCTGATTCCCCTGCTCTTCAGGCCTTCTTTACTGTCTGAACCAAAAGCTTTTGCTTTGTCTTCAGCCTAATGATTTTTCTTCTTTGCTAGACCCTGCATTGCCTTAGAACAAAAATGGAGCTAAGAACGATCCTTACTTTCCAACATCTTTGCCTCTTCCCATCCTCCTTTCAGCTGCTTGGGAGGTTCTAAGACTGGACTTATGGTGCTAGATTAGTAAACATGACCTTTAATTAGTAGACTCTCCCTTACTCTTCAGGATTTCTACTATAGGTTGAATATCCCTGGTCCAAAAATCTAAAATCTAAAATGTTCCAAGATCTGAAACTTGAGTGCTGATGTGACACTCAAAGGTCATGCTTAAAGGAAATGCTCATTGAAGCATTTTGGATTTCAGCTTTTTGGATTAGGGATGCCCAGCTGGGAAGTATAATACAAATATTCCAGTCTGAAAAAATAAAAAATCCAAAACACTTATGGTTCTAAGCATTTCAGATAAAGAATACTCAACCTGTATTTTTTGTCAAAAGAAAAATTGATAAGTTTTATATAATTGGTCAGATACAAATAATGCTGATTTTCCAGTTTAGCAATTATAATGGTTAAACATTTGATACTAAGTTAGGTTGCTTCAAAGTAATTAAAATTAATATTTAGAAGCAAAAAAAAGAACATAAGGATAAAAGTAGAGGAATCAAGACTGAGTCTTGTACTGTGATGACAGCTGAGGTGGAGGAGGGTAGAGGAAAAAAAGAAATGAGGAGCTAGCCAAAAAGACTAAGTCTCAGAGAAGTAGAGAACACTGAGTCTGGCACAGTTCCTGGCCCAAGAAGCAGTGCTCAGTGAATTCATAGATGGGGGACAACTGCATTCAATATCCCAGGAACCAAAACAGGAGGAAATTTTGAAGAAAAAGGGAGTGATTTTCACTGATATAAAAAATGCTACAGGGACCGGGTGCAGTAGCTCACTAATGTAATCCCCGGACCTTGGGAGGCCGAGGCAGGTGGATAACTTGAGGTCAGGAGTTTGAAACCAGCCTAGCCATCATGTTGAAACCCCGTCTCTACTAAAAATACATAAATTAGCCAGGCATGGTGGCGGGTGCCTGTAGTCCCAGCTACTTGGGAGGCTGAGGCAGGAGAATCGCTTGAACCCTGGAGGCGGAGTGAGACGAGATCTCGCTGCTGCACTCCAGCCTGGGTGACAGAGTGAGACTCCATCTCAAAGAAAAAAAAAGCTACAGGGAACAAAGTGTGATTTTAAAAACACACCTATGGATCCTGACAAGATTTAGAAGCACCCTTCTGGAGTATAAGTGGTATTGACACTGGTAGCATTTTTTTTTTTTTTTTGAGACAAGGTCTTGCTCTGTTACCCAGGCGGGATTGCAGTGGCATGATCATGGCTCACTACAGCTTTGACCTCCTGGGCTCAAGTGATCCTCCCACCTCAGCATCCTGAGTAGCTGGGACTACAGACATACACCACCATGTCCAGCTTAATTTTTTTGTAGAGATAGGCTCTTGCCATGTTGACCAGGCTGGTCATGAACTCCTGGGCTCAAGCAATCCTCTTACGTCAGCCTCCCAAGTAGCTGGGATTATAGCCACATGCCAAGACAAGATTTTTTTTTTTTCAGAGACAAGGCCCTACTATGTTGCGCAGGCTGATCTAGAACTTCTGGGCTCAAGCGATCTTCCCGCCTTAGCCTCACAAAGTGCTGGGATTACAGGCATGAGCCACTGCATCTGGCCTGATAGCATTCTTAGGAGGTTAAAAAGGAGTAATACACATGAACAGCAATAAATGTTGTGCCAACTGACTTGATGGCTGCCCGGCTCCTCTCCCTTAATCAAGTTGGAGTTCTTCATCAGCTCCTTTAGTCGCTGAGGAAACATCTTTTATTCTGGGCTCCAGGTCCAGTCTATGATATCCAGCCAAAAGCCATCTCTTTCCAGCCATCTCTGAGTGCTATTTTTTTTGCTTTCCCTGCATTCCATCCCAAGTAAAAAAAAGACCACCCAACGAATCTTTGGAAAAATATTCTTGTGATTTTTTTCTACTTACCATTTTCTCCTTTACTCTCTACCACCTTCTTTATGTTTTTTACCCCCAACTGTTATTTTAAAACTGATAATATATTTATGAAGTTCAAAAATCAAAACTGTAAAAGGTATACATTTAAAAGTCTCATTTCTTTGGCTAGGCACATTGGCTAACACTATAATTTCAGCACTTTGTGAGGCCGAGGCAGGAGGATTGCTTGAGCCCAGGAGTTCGTGACCAGCCTACGCAACATAGTGGGACCCTGTCTCTACAACAAAAAGAGTCTAATTCTCACTTCTGACCCCATGGTCCTTGTTCTCCCTTACCTTCTATAGGTAACTTGTATTTGTTTCTTATTTATCCTTTCAGTGGATCTTTTTTGGGTTTGTTTGTTTTTTGAGGCAGTCTCACTCTGTCACCCAGGCTGGAGTGCAGTGGCACTATCTCGGCTCGCTGCAACCTCTGCCTCCCGGATTCAAGTGATTCTCCTGCCTCAGCTTTCTGAGTAGCTCGGATTACAGGCGCCTGCCACCATGCCCAGCTAATTTTTGTATTTTTAGTAGAGACACTGTTTCACCATGTTGCCCATGGTCAGCATTTGTTTTTATTTCAAGCAGCTGAGCCCTGGCTCAAGTCAGAAACGTCTGACTCTTCAAATCTAAGCACCACATGTACGCCCTTGTTTTCCATTTTTTGTGTGTTATGCTACCTTTAAAACAGTAATTAGAAGGAGATAATCATCTGCCACCTGAATCCTGGTCTACTGCTACCTTTAAATAAATGCAAAACAATACTTTCTTTTCAAAAATGTTTTAGTAGAGATGGGATCTTGCTATGTCGCCCAGGCTAGTTTCAAATTCCTGGCCTCAAGCTATCTTCCCATCTCGGCCTCTCAAAGTGCTGGGATTACAGGCATGAGCCCCGTGCCTGGCCACAAAAAAATACTTTCTAAATAAGAAATTACAATTAAGACTCATATGAAGGCATCAATGTATGTATATTAAAGAAACAGAAAAAAAAATTCAAAGTAAATAAAGGTAGGATGTGCATTTAGAATTTTACTTTTCTTCCAAATTTTAGATTTACAACTAAGCCTTTATTCCAGGAAAGAAAGAAAAGCCACTGTTACCACCATATTCCCCCGCAAAAGTTAGAGCAACACTGAACGCTTTCCTGGATAGTCCTGCACATGTTTTATTGATGATGCCCAAGCTTATCCCTGAACACTGGGGGAAGTGGGAAGACATCAAGAGATAAAGACAGAGGATGACAGATCTGAGAGGGACCGAGTGACTAACTTTCCTCTGCAAGCTCAAAGCAAGTAGTTGACTGCTTTTCCATTTTAACTCTGCCCCAGCATCAACAAATCACCACTCTGGCTTTATGCAACTTGTTTCCTAACTGAATAAAATAAGCCTGAATATGAAAACATATCCAAAGAAAATTTAAGTCAGAAAAATTTAAGTCAGAAACTGCTGTGCTCTTACCTGTTTCCAATGAATACCACTGATGTTCTTAAAGCTTCCTAGGAGACTCAATGGGCAGAAACCATAGTTATTATTTCAGTACAAAACAGAAAAAGTAGAGATTGTAGAAGGATTTTTACTCCAAAGCCAATCAAGGAGAGTACCTGAAAAGAGGAATTACAGAAGAAACTAAAGTCTGATAGAGTAGAATGAAGCACTGGATTGTGAATATTCAATAAAAAAACATTAAACATAGATCACATTACTGGACTCTAAGCTACGTTCTAGGAATATAAGGATTTCTAAGCCTTGATTCTAGAGCCAACAGTCTAGGCCAAGTCTTCTTAAACTTAAATGTGCACATGAATCCCCTGAAAATCTTGCTAAAAAGTAGAGTCTTGGCTGGGCGCAATGGCTCACGCCTGTAATTCCAGCACTTTGGGATGCTGAGGTGGGCAGATCGCTGGAGGCCAAGAGTTCGAGAACAGCCTGGCCAACATAGCGAAACCCCATCTCTACTAAAAATACAAAAAAAAAAAAAATTAGCTGAGTGTGGTGGCACACACCAGTAATCCCAGCTACTCTGGAGGCTGAGGCACCAGAATTGCTTGAACCCAGGAGGTGGAGGTTGCAGTGAACTGAGATCACACCACTGCACTCCAGCCTGGGTGACAAGAGCGTCAAAAAAAAAAAAAAAAAAAAAAAAAAAAAGAGTCCAATTCAAGAGATCTGGAGTGGGGCCGGAAATTCTAACAAATTCCTAGGTGATACTGATGCTGCTGGCCCACAGACTACACTTCGAGTAGCAAGAGACACATGGATAAAGAAATAGAGTGAAGTGTTGCAGGTACTTGGAAATTTATACAGAGTACTATGTGAGCACCATGGCGGGCCTTTCTACCTGAAAGTGTTAGAAAAGGCTTCATACAGAAGGGGAAGGATGGGCTGAGTCTTCTGGTAATCACAGGGGGAAAGTCAAGAGGTCTACATTATAGTTCAGTGATTGTGGTGTGAGTTGGACAGGCCATCTAAACTTTCTAGCCCTCAATTTTCTTTTTTTTTTTTCTTTTTTGAGATGGAGTCTCTCTCTATCGCCCAGGCTGGAGTGCAGTGGCGCGATCTCAGCTCAGCACTACTGCTGCCTCCCAAGGTCAAGCGATTCTCCTGCCTCAGCCTCCCGAGTAGCTGGGATTACAGGTACGTGCCACCACACCTGGCTATCTTTTCTATTTTTAGTAGAGACGAGGTTTCATCATGTTGGCCAGGTTGGTCTTGAACTCCTCAGGTGATCCACCCACCTTGGTCTCCCAAAGTGCTGGGATTACAGGAGTGAGCCACCGCACCTGGCCTCGATTTTCTTTCTCATCAGTAAAATGAGGGATTGAAAATGTCCCGATCCTACATGATCCTAATACCAGATTACTGTGAGACAAATTTTAAAATATTTAATATAAGATCTGTTTAAAAGTTAGGGTGAAATAGTATAAAAGGTTCTAGGCTTGGTGCGGTGGCTCACGCCTGTAATCCTAGCACTTTGGGAGGCCGAAGCAGTTGGATCACCTGAGGTCAAGAGTTTGGGGCCAGCCTGGCCAACATGGGGAAGCCTCATGTCTACAAAAATTACAAAAATTAGTTGGGTTTGGTGGTGAGTGCCTGTAATCCCAGCTACTTGGAAGGCTGAAGCAGGAGAATTGCTTGAACCCGGGAGGCGGAGGTTGCAGTGAGCCAAGATTGTGCCATTGCACTCCAGCCTGGGCAACAGAGCAAAAACTTAATCTCAAAAATAAAATAAAATAAGGCCAGGTGCGGTGGCTCACACCTGTAATGTCGGCATTTTGGGAGGCCAAGGCAGGCAGATCACGAGGTCAGGAGTTCGAGACCAGCCTGGCCAACATGATGAAACCCCATCTCTACTAAAAATACAAAAATCAGCTGCGCCTGTAGTCCCAGCTACTCGAGAGGCTGAGGCAGGAGAATTGCTTGAACCTGGGAGGCAGAGGTTGCAGTGAGCCAAGACTGCGCCACTGTACTCCAGCCTGGGTGACAGAGCAAGACTCCGTCTCAAAAAAAAAAATAGTAAGATTCACCTAACAGACCAACATACATTTGACAAATGAAAGTACATCAATCAATAGGAAAACCGCAGTAAATCTTAACAGCATCTTGCACTTGTTTTTTCCTATTCAGTTGCCTATTTGTGGCCGGATGTATAGCTTCACAGCTGAACTACTTTAAAAGAACACCATATAGAAGTCTGTCTTTATTTGCATCCAAGACCCTCCATGGATGCTAGAAACCATGTAGAGTATCAGACCCTATATAAACTATGATTTCTCCTATACATACATATAACATTTAATTTATAAATTAAGCACAGTACGAGATTAACAATAATCAAACAGAACAATTATAACAATATACTGTAATAAAAGTTATGTGAAGGCGGTGTCTCTCAAAATATCTTATTGTACTGTACTCACAGTATTTTGGGACTGTTGGTTGACCACGGGTAACTGAAACCACAGAAAGTGAGGCTGCAGATAAGTGGGAAGACCTACTGTACTCGCTTTGCTCAGAACAATAATGCTTAATATTTATAAAGTAACTTTCATTTTCAAGGCACTTTACAAACATCAGTTAATTACTTATCACGCAATTTGCAAGTTAATTTTCATTAGTCCAGTTAGGAGTGGACCAGATAAAACTGAAAGAGTGAAGATGGGCCCCCGAGGGAGGATCCGAGCCAGGGTGAGAATGGTGAGGCTGTGTATGACGAATGCTCACAGTTTTTATAGATGAGAAACAGCCCTCACCAGGAAAGCACTAAAACACTAGAAAAGGAAGAAATTGCCATTTCCGAACATCTTGCTGGAGCTTGCCAGTAAGAACCAAAACATATAAGGAAAGAGGTGAAGTATTATAAAGGCTTATTACCCCCACCCACCAAAAAAGAAGTGAACAGTGAATGACTTCATTTTCACAAAAAAGATTTCTATGACTAAAATTCAAGTTTCGCTTTCTTCATGTTGTAGTGTTAAAGGATAAAATATTTTCTAGAATGAGTTTTGAAGGAGTGATAATACCTTAATTACAATACCTTCTCTTCCTATAGAGAACTGTGAAGTATGGCTGGGTGCAGTGGCTCATCCCTGTAATCCCAGCACTTTGGGAGGCCAAGGTAGGCAGATCACTTGAGGTGAGGAGTCCGAGATCAACCTGGCCAACATGGTGAAACCCTGTCTCTACTAAAAATACAAAAATTAGCTGGGTTAGCCGGGCATGGTGGCACACACTTGTAATCCCAGCTACACGGGAAGCTGAGTCAGGACAATCGCTTGAACTGAGGATGCAGTGAGCCGAGACTGCATCACAGCATTCCATAGCGAAACTCCGTCTCCAAAACAACAACAACAACAACAGCAGTTAAGTATGTCCCTTTTAAATGAGAAAAACAAATGTTAGACATCAAGAATTATCCAATAATCTGGCTGGGTGTGGTGGCTCACACCTGTAATCCCGGCACTTTGGGAGGCCGAGGTGGGCAGATCATCTGAGGTCAGGAGTTTGAGACCAGCCTAGCCAACTTGGTGAAACCCCATCTCTACTAAAAATACAAAAATTAGCCAGGCATAGTGGCAGGTGCCTGTAATCCTACCTACTTGGGAAGCTGAGGCAAGAGAATCGCTTGAACCTGGGAGGCGGAGGTTGCAGTGAGCCAAGATCACGCCATTGCCCTCCAGGTTGGGTGACAAGAGTGAAACTCCATCTCAGGAAAAAAAAAAAAAAGAATTATCCAATAATCCAGGCTGTCACTACTTAAAAAAAATTATCCAATAAAAAATAATTTTTGTTGTCTTGTTTTTTCTCAATGCTCCAAATGCTGCAAATGTACATGCAGAACCTTTACAAAAATAATAAATGTTATTTAAAAAACTAATCAATCTGCAGTTGTTTCAGTCCTTCTGATTTATGGTCTAGGAGAGGGAAAAGTTGGGTACAAAAGACTGGAAAATTTGTAATTTTAAAATAAGGTCCATTTGTATAAAACTGAAAGTATATCACTATTTTTTTTTATATCTGGAAGAGAAAGATACCTAATCTTAGTAAGTATCCATTCATAATAAAATTCAAAATAAAATTCCTTTTAGCAAAGGAAGCATTATATTGGAAATTCCTTAGATTAAAATAGGTTTTCTACTTCCTTTGCATTTCTCCAGCATCACACACACACACACACACACAGAGCACACAGCTCATTTCTCATTAACATAGGATGTAGATTACAGCATTTTACATTTAATATTTTAAAAATTACATCAAGTTTTAGCACATGTATGAGTAAACGCATGTTATAGAGTGCTCTTAGTGGTAAGTCATTTTATCAGTCCATTTCAGGTTGCTATAAAAGAATGTCTGAGACTGGGTAATTTACAAAGAAAAGAGGTTCTGGGCTGGGTGTGGTGGCTCACGCCTGTAATCCCAGCACTTTGGGAGGCCGCAGCAGATGGATCACTGGAGGTCAGGAGTTCGAGACCAGCCTGGCCAACGTGGCGAAACCCCTCTCTACTAAAAATTCAAAAACTAGCTGGGTGTGGTGGCGTGTGCCTGTATGTAATCCCAGCTACTTAGGAGGTTGAGGCAAAAGAATGGTTTGAACCTGGGAGGTGGAGGTTGCAGTGAGAGGATATCATGCAACTGCAGTACCCCCTGGGCGACAAATCATGACTACGTCTAAAAAAAAAAAAAAAAAAAAGGTTCTGTAGGCTCTCTTAAAGAAAAGAAGTTCTTTATAAAGAAAAGAGGTTCTGTAGGCTGAGAAGTTCAAGGGCATGGCTCTGGCTTCTGGTGAGGGCTTTGTGCTACATCACAACATTGTGGAAAAGGTTAATGGGGAAGTGGACATTAGCAAAGAGAGGGAAACCCTGAGGGCTTTATAACCCTGCTTTATAACAACTCACTCTCACGGGAGCTAATCCAGTCTCTCTAGAGACAGGACCAAGCCATTCAGGAGGGATTGGGCTGCATAATTCAAACACCTCCCACTAGGCCCCATCTCCCACCACTGCCACACTGGGGATCAAATTTCAACATGAGCTTTGGTGGGGACAAACATACCATATCCAAACCACTGCGGCCATTTTCATTTTAACAACATTTATTATAAATCACATTTTATAAACACTAGATAAATTACATACAAAAGCTAGACATAAATATACAGAAGCAAAACAAAAACAGCAGTACTATTAATGCAAGAGAAATAAGCTAATATAATGTTTAAACACATATAACAATAAAATTACCAATTTTTCATTGCTAGTAATTTTTCATAAATTCAAAAGCTACTCAGAAATGAAATGTAATACATTCTGATTACTATCAAAGTTTAGAATTATGGCAACAACCACCATAGCACTACTTATTTTTAAAAATCATTTCAAACATTCAGAAGCCAAATGACTGTCCTTAAAGACAAATTAAATGGGTAAAAGGTCTTATCTGACTGAAGAATACAAAATTTTAAGCTTTCGTTAATAGATACTAAGTTTAGTGGAAAATTTTAAATTAACATCTCCCTTATATTCCTGAGTTGTTGCTCAAATATCATAAAGAACTCAGTTTATAGCTTTGCATAACATTGCATTTTATTTTTGAAAAACAAAAAGTATTATTTTAAATGTGAATAATGGTGTTTAATAATATAACAGCATGCTATCCCTTTAATTTAGCTTAACTAAAGGAAAAACTAATGCCCTCTGACCACTATTGGCAAAGATCATTTGAAAATTGTGATCAAAATTATATTAAACCTGTCACCAACTTTTATTTGCACCTTATAAAATCACTGATTTTGTAATATTGAATGCCCTTATAAAAGAATTGAAATGATGCACTGCTAATGGTTAGCACAAGGCCAGGCACAGGGTGAGTGCTCAATATTACTGATTAATTTAAAGTGAAAATCTTTTAATGTATTATTTCTGCACCTTAACATGCAATTCAATGTAGTAGTTATTAATTAACCCAAAAGCATCCAAAAACATTTTAAACATGAAAATATATTTTTAGTAACAATCATAGGAATGTTTACAAGTGGTTATTTTCAGTCTTAGTTTTATCAAAATAGAATTAAATTTCAGATTCCTTTTAAAAACAGGCCTATGAGGGAAAGGATTCCCTGTTTAATAAATGGTGCTGGGAAAACTGGCTAGCCATGTGCAGAAAGCAGAAACTGGACCCCTTCCTGACACCTTACACTAAAATTAACTCCAGATGGATTAAAGACTTAAACATAAGACCTAACACGATAAAAACCCTAGAAGAAAATCTAGGTTATTCAGGACATAGGCGTAGGCAAGGACTTCATGACCAAAACACCAAAAGCATTGGCAACAAGGGCCAAAATAGACAAATGGGACCTAATCAAACTCCACAGCTTCTGCACAGCAAAAGAAACAGCCATTAGAGTGAATCGGCAACCAACAGGATGGGAAAAAATTTTTGCAATTTACCCATCTGACAAAGGGCTGATATCCAGAATTTACAAATAACTAAAACAGATTTACAAGAAAAAAGCAAACAAGCCCATTCAAAAGTGGGCAAAGGATATGAACAGACACTTTACAAAATAAGACATACATGAGGCCAAGAAACATATGAAAAAATGCTCATCATCGCTGGTCATTAGAGAAATGCAAATCAAAACTACATTGAGATAACATCTCACGCCAGTTAGAATGGCGATCATTTAAAAATTTGGAGACAACAGATGCTGGAGAGGATGTGGAGAAATGGGAACACTTTTACACTGTTGGTGGGAGTATAAATTAGTTCTACCATTGTGGAAGACAGTGTGGCGATTCCTCAAAGACCTAGAAATAGAAATTCCATTTGGCCCAGCAATCCCATTACTGGGTATATATCCAAAGGATTATAAGTCGTTCTACTATAAGGATACATGCACACGAATGTTCATTGCAGCACAGTTTATAATAGCAAAGACCTGGAACCAACCCAAATGCCCATTGATGATAGACTGGACAGGGAAAATGTGGCACATATACACCATGGAATATTATGCAGCCATTAAAAACGATGAGTTCATGTCTTTTGCAGGGACATGGATGAACCTGGAAACCATCATTCTCAGCAAACTGACACAAGAACACAAAATCAAACACCACATGTTCTCACTCATAGGTGGGTGTTGAACTATAAGAACACATGGACACAGGGAGGGAAGCACTACACACTGGGGTCTGTTGGGGGGAAATAGGGGAGGGACAGTGGGAGGTGGGGAGTTGGGGAGAGATAGCATGGGGAAAAATGCCAGATATAGGTGAAGGGGAGGAAAGCAGCAAATCACACTGCCACATGTATACCTATGCAACAATCTTGCATGTTCTTCACATGTACCCCAAAACCTAAAAT